>WUAP02036007.1:0-18880 GCA_015163945.2 Stichodactyla helianthus | reverse complement strand
TCCTCATCGATATGAGGAAATGGTTTGAAATTTAGCACAATAGCTAAGAACATATTAAAGATTTGTCTAGTGAAACACAACTATGATCTATTTAATTTATCTTAATTTAGAGCTCTTTCCGTGAACGGTATTGTGTCGAAGTTGAAAAATCAACAATAAACTTCGCAACATCATAATTTTAAAACGGCTAGATTTAATTGGTTAAAAATTTCTGAACAGCAAGGCCTTGACTCAAACTACAAAATCCCGAAGTTGAGAAAAAATCTATCGAGGATTTTCCGACCGGTCCCAAAAACTGTTTACCGGGATTTCCCCATAATATTAGCATATTAATGACGATTGCCATGCCACACCCACTATTTGAAACTTCACTGAATCATTTGGAACACGTGTGAAAATCGTCTGACTGGAAAGACGGAAAGCTGGTTTTTGAGCGCTCTGAATGTTGCCGGTTGGAGCTTAAAAAACTATATCGAGCCACCTTAAGGGGTAGTAGTGTTCGTAAATAGAATTTTATGACATCACGTACATTTTATCTGCTTAGAATTCTGTGCATCTCGTCCAGATGGTATCTACTCTGATCCTGATACATGTAAAGGGTTTATCCACTGTCATAACAACAGAACAGCACGTAAAAGATGCCCTGATGGCACTCTATTTAACCCTAAGCTAAAGGTCTGTGATTGGCCCAGCAATGTGGACTGCCCTACTGGTAGGTGGATATACAAACACTGTTGACGTTAACGTATGATATATTGAAGGTTTGTAACCATTCTCTATAGCACCACGAAACACAGATGGGAGGTAGTGTGGGGGTGGTAGGGGCGGAGGGGAGGGGGAAGAGATTTTTGTTAACCATGACACGAAGAAGTGATCAATACAAAGTTCATACAGAGGCTTAAAATCCTTGGATTCAAGATAAAATAATTCTGGAATACCAGGAGAGCAAGTTAATACAGCTGGGAGTATGTATGCGATGACCCAAACAAATATTGCCTTTTATCTTTCAGACCCTGATGGCAGTGGAGAATTATAACTACTTTAATGCATTAAAGAATTCAAAACTGTAATGCACACCCTCATTACAGTAGATATTTTGAAAAATAAAAAAGAAATTTTGAAGTATATTCAAGTCTTGTGACATTATTTTTAAATGTGGGTAAAATGTTAGATTAAAGTGTAGATATAGAGGATTTTCCCCATTTTTGGGTGGAAAAAGTTAAGTTTAAAGAGTATACACCTCCAGATCACTGTAAACTACTGGTTGTAAGCTGTGCAACTCATTAAATCCTTCACTTACAATGAATGTAAAGCATGTGTCCAGAGATTTATGTGAAAATCACAGAGTGAATGGTTAGCACATGCAGTGAGTTGTAACCCTTCATGGAATCAATAATTTAAATTACAACTACTAAATTATTTAGTACTTTATTGATTCATCCAAATAAGGAAACACAAACTGGTTTGATAAACACCACATCACACACACTATCATGGCATAAACCATGGTATGGTTTTAGCACCTATCACAGCACCTTAACATACTTTTATTAACAGGTATACCTGGTTTGTACTGGAAGATTCAAAGCTTCTTGTTTAAAGAATGATTTAAGAATGATCATTGCTTGCTAACAGTGTTTACAAACCACTTATGGCTGGCTGCTAGTTTAGGCCTCCATTTCAAGCCAAAGACCAAGTTTGTGTCCTCCACTGTTGAGATTTTTGGTATCAATGTGGGAAGAGAGTGTTGCCTTGATGCCATTACGCAACTGCTGTGTGTAGGCTAATCCTAGATGACTACTGTTATTCAGCTTGGCCTGGAGGTAACAGACAAAGTAAAAATGAGTCTACAGTGCATCAGAACCCAATGCGTCTTCCTAGAGTAACCCAGTATTGCTAGGTTTAAGTGACACAATTCACTCCAAATTCTGCAGGATCCTAGCATTTTACTGTGTGATGCGCACTACAATGTCCACACAATGCATTCCTTTCACAAGCTAGCCAATCAGAGAGCAAGAATATTCTAAATATTTTGTACAATAACCTTGACCATTGTTTTAGCTAAACTAGAAATATGTTCTGAGAGCTCAGATACTCACAGATGTTTTATACTTTGTGTTGCAATCAAATAAAGGACTTTCTACAAAGTGTCCAGTAATAGCCAGCAAAGAGATCAATAATTGCTATTGCCAAGGCAATTTCGAGAATCTCACAAGCAAACTCTTGCAAATAAGTACTCTCATGAATGAGCAAGTTCATGTGGAAATGTCTGTCAAACAAATTCTTGCTATCTGATTGGCTAACTTATAACTTGTAAAAACTAAGTTAGGTGGCAATTCTAATATTTAGTTTGAGAATATTAGCAGTGAATAAAAATGGTTAAGAATAATGATAACAAGATACTCACCCTTATAGTTGTATCTTTATCAATGTCATATTTACAACCAGCTTGGAAGGAAGTGTTACTGCTACCTGTGTTCCAGTTCAACTGTGCAGCAACTTCAAGATTCTTGTTGATCTGGGTTAAGGAAGTCAGGGAAAAAAATAGATTAACACAACTGCCTTTACTGTAAAGCCATTACAGTACAGTGCTGAAGACAAAATGGTCATTGTTCCATTTTTAAGGAACAATGTTCTGTTTTTTGGAGACTTCAATTTTTCAGGATCTTTTATTTGAAAAGGTTGAAATTATTCAGCAGGTTGCTATTCAAGACAAAGTAAATGGTTGTTTGTACCTATCAAAAGGCTGCAAAGATTGGCTGAACTGATCTTCATGTAACTTACAATGGAACACTGCTAAAAAATGTTGAATGCAAAAAGCTTTTGGGTGTAACTATTGACAGTCACTTATCATGGAAGACACATATAAACAATTTAGCTCCTACATTAAGTAGATATATAGCGTTGTTTTGTAGAATTAGGGTACATCTGCCACTGAAATCAAGAATTATATTCTATAAAACCTTTTTTCAACCTAGGATTGACTACCGCAATGCAGTTTGTGGCCAGTCTAGTCATGTATCTACAATATATAAGCTGCAGAAGCTTAGTTTAAGATTAATTTATGATAAGTCTAAGTTATATTCTTCTGGGCCTTTATTTGAATCTGGTATTTTACCTATTGAATATAGGGTTGTTTAGAATTGTTACTCAGGTCTATAAGGCCTTAAATGGTCTTAGTCCAGAATACATAGAGGATATTACACGGTGTCTTGAAGATATGAAGTTTATCTTCTCATGTTGAAAACAATATTTCTCGTTTGCTGCGCTCACTCGTGAAATATTGTTTTCACCACTTAAAGATAAATTTCATATCTTCAAGACAATGTGTAGTTTTTTTTTATTACATAGACAAAGAAAATCTTTCTTTGATTTCGATAACCACAACCAACACTACTAATTGCATGTCTTTACTTTACAAAAGTTTTCTCTTTCATATCGTTGATTTTTGAATGTTTTTTTGTCTTATTTCAAGACTTTTTTCGTTCAACATTTTTCAACCTGTTGGTTTGGCAGCTTTGCAAAACTGAGTATACAAATAACGTCATTGATATCTTCACTAGTGAAGATATGTAAAATATGTCACTGGGTTCCCGGATGCAGTTTTGTATGTTTACGAATGGCTTATTTTCTAATATCTCACTCATGTCTATATAATAAATAAGTCATATGTTCAGGCCATTGACATCAGTGTCTCAGGGTACCACTAGAAGCTCATCAAATAAGAATTTATGGATTCCTCATCTTAAACTATCTATCACAAGAAATGGTCTTCGTTACAATGGAGCCATCCTATATAATAGCTGATAATAAATCTACAAAATCAATTAAGCTTTTTAAGCATAAGGGATATAAATATTTTCTAGATATGTTTATAATTTCTTATTAGCTTTTTTTAAATTTTTTCTTTCTTTCTTTCTTTCTTATTTTATTTATTTTTTGAGAAGTCCCAGTGTAAGATTAGCTTTAGCTAAGCTGGTGTGTTTTTATAAATACTTTTTAACCTTTAAATAAAGTTTAAAATAAAAAAAAATTCATAATATTTAAGTCATTTTTTTAACAGTCCTGGTTGACAAATACTCTGATCAAACTGAGTATCTAACCAAAAATAATCAGCCAGAATCCAGAAAAAGCAGATGAAAAAATGCATATTAACAAAAAGCTTGCTTTACAATTAATAGTACAAGTTAGTGTATGTCACTAACCTGATGATAGATAGATCCTGTGAACCTTGAAGCCTCGTTTCTGCAAAAAATTACAAAATAATAATCAGAAAATAAATTGAACAAATGCTCTTTCAAACAGCTATACTTGATACTTTGAACCATATACACATTGCTGTGCAACATGTTCACTGTGAATTACAAGTGAATGTTATGAATATTCTAGACTTACACAGCAGAGTGAATCTGGAAATCACTTGATCGGTAACCAAGAGAAAAGTTGTTAGCTATCATTTTGGACTTTGAAGTGTCGTAAGCTGCTTGATACCCAGCTACCCATCCTTCATATCTGTTAATAAAGGAATAATAAAAAAATAGGATTATGAACTATGAGGTCTTTCCTAAAAATCAATAAACCAAACTTGAATATTTTAAAAACAATTTCCTAAAGAATATTTTGGTGGATTAACCACAACAAGTAGTTTGCTTTTCAAAATTACACAACAAACCAATGATTGATAGTATACCAGAACCACAATATGTTGTTGGCGATGAAGATAATAGAACATGTAGACAATTAATATTATTGCAAATATGTATAAATTTGTTTTATACCCAGCAACTGCAGATGCTTGAACAGTTGGTCCTGCAAAATCAAAGTCTACATCAGCAGTTCCATGGATGTAATCTGTCTTATAGGCACTCTTGATCTTGGCTGACTTTTTCCTACAAATTCATCATTACAAGTTTAATATTCATACATGTACAAGTCAACAGAAGAAAAAATCCAAGGTATTATTGCTAAAAGAGGCAGAACTCTTGCTGATCATGTAAATAGAGCAGGTTAAGTATCACAAACATGTACACACATTATACAGACCAACTTACCCAGTATTAGGTGCAAATGTGGTGTCAAATTCCAGTTTGAGTCCCTTTGCAATCTGAAAGAATGTCATTTTTGAATACATATTGTATTGCATGGGTTTAAGACAATGTCTTTTACAGTCAGGTCGTTAACATATGTGATGCTCATACTAAATATAAAGGAGTTATTGACTATCAAAGTGTGAGGTCTGGATAAGGAGATATTGTAAGAGTTCTTTTTTTTTTTGTTTGTAAAGACTAAGCCTGTAGGGGGAGGTCCATACAAATGAAAGAAAAAATTAGACCAATATCAGGGTTTTACCGGACGCAGGATTCTGCGTCCTATACACAAATAAATTGGAACAGGACTCCCAAAAAGAAATCGATTGCGTCCTAAAGGACGCAGAAATATCCTTCATATCAGGGTTCGTACAACTTTGTAGACTAAAAAGTTAAGGACTTTTCAAGGACTTTTCAAGGTCAAATGTTACATTTTCAAGGACAACATAGATGATCTCCAACTTAAAGCAGTGTTTCTGTTTGATTTTGTGTACCACTACATGTCAGCAATCCTTTAGGCTCGTTTTGAGGTGCAAAGATCACTTAACTGACTGCTAATTCACAAGAAATGAAGGTTAACAAAAGCCACCCTGAATTATTTTTGCAACATGAAAACGAGGTTATCAGCGCCATTGGATTTATGGATGATAACTGACTGGAAAAAGTGAAAACTATATTTCTGTATTAGGGCGCATTTCTAACCTCAATGCGCCTAACAACGAGTAAGTCATTTAAATTAAGTATAAACATAGAAAATTAACTAAAAATAATGTTTTTGAAATAAAAATGTCTTAAGTTTAGTTTTAAACATTTCTACTGTTTCTGCTCTCTTAATGTGTTCAGGGATTGAGTTCCACAATTTCGGCGCAGATGTTGAAAAAGCGCGTCCACCATAGGAATTGGATTTGATAGAAGGGATGCATAATAATGAACGAGTTGATGATCGCAGTGTTCTTGGTGGGTGGTATTCCTGTATAATGGATTCTAAATAACTTGTAGATTGCCCATTCAAAATCTTATATGTAATAAGCAAAATCTTAAAATTAATTCTTGCTTTCACTGGCAGCCAATGCAGATTCTTTAATATAGGTGTTATATGGTCGGTGCTTTGTGCTCCAGTTATCATTCGAGAAGCAATGTTCTGTATTCTCTGTAATTTGTCCCTTTGATATTTTGGCATCCCATATAAAACGCTATTACAATAGTCAAGTCTGGAAATCATGAGAGAGTTGACTAGCATCTTCAATCCATCATACGAAAGATATTTACGTATGCGTCCAATAGATCTTATAGCAAAACTGGCTTTTTTGCATGTTTCGTTGATATGGTCATTGAAAGAAAGTTTTATCCATTATGACGCCCAGATTCTTAGCTTTTGTTTTGATTCCTATTGTACTATTTGCTAACATTAAAGTTTCTAATGATGATGGTTGCTTCTTGAAGCGGGAGGTGAAATGCAGTATATCAGTTTTACCAGGATTACTCTAACATATTCTTAGTGTTCCATGCAAAAACATCATTAACACATGCTTGGAGAATTTTGACGGAATCAACAGAATGATCAGGATCTTTAATAGCGATGTAGATTTGGGTATCATCGGCATAAAACATACACTTTAAATCATGAGTAAGTATAACATCTTGAAGAGGTGCCAGATAAAGAGTAAAAAGTAATGGTCCAAGGATTGAGCCTGAGGCACTCCATATCACTCAACTTGAGTGATCTTTTTTGTCTTTCAATTTATTCCTATCCCACTAAATTTACAAATCTTCTTTTTTCATATGACAACGTTCTTGCAATTACGTGTACATGTAACATACCTGGTCCTCTACCACAATGTCAGAGCTGAGAACATTGTCAGTAGTCCATTTTTCAGACAAAGTAATACCTAAGAAAAATAACAAAACAATATGGTAAATGTAGATTTGTCATCAATTAAAATTCAAAACTCTTCAAGTTGGGATGATCAAAGATAATGTTTATAAGAAAAGCTCAACTAACCATAATCATTGAACTTGTACTTGGTCTCTAAAGATCCAAACACCTTGCCAGTTTCATTGTTGGATGAACCATTAGTTTTAAATTCCTGTAAAAGCACAGAAAAAGACCTCAATATACAGCACAAAAATTTCTTATATGTATCTATTCAAAAGACAATTTATAAGCTAGTTTAAAACCTGATATTGACAATTGGCAGCATGCACTAGCAGGTACAGGTATAAGAAAACATTTTCTAGCCTTTTTTGACAGCAATTATACAATCTGATCAATACCTGTATTGTTTTAAGTCATGACAATAATACCTTATGTTAAAGAAAAAGAAAACACTTATGTGGGCTTAAGTTTTGAAAATGTCCACTGGTTGGTACACTGTCATACAAATATTCTCTTGCATAACATATATTGTAAGTCAACCAAGATTTCCAAAATTAACAATGGATGTTGTGCCTTGCTTTGTATTTTCAGCCAACAGATGTGGTTGCTGTTTCACATAACAATGGATTATGCTACAGAGTGTCCATTGACTAAGCATTCAGCAATTAAAATGAAAGTTTCTCCTTACCACTCCCTTCTTTGTTTTGGTCTTGAGATCCACCTTAACAAATCCAAATCCTATCAAAAATATAAAATAGTTTCTTTACACTGAGCTAACTCTTGAAACCTAACTTTGTAAGGAACTGCTAAGACAGAGTTAGTTATCTTAGACATCTGCATGCAGGGTATAATACACTGTATACCCCATTTAGTGGGCTTCCTTGTAACTTAATTTAATGTCATCAAAGAATTATTAAAATTCATTTTATTTAAAAATGATATAAATAATAAAGAAAGGTGACATTTTGGTGTCAGCATGGCACTGAAATCTGATTGACAAGGCAAGTAAATGAAATCTGATTGACAAGGCAAGTAAATGAAATCTGATTGACAAGGCAAGTCAATGAAATCTGAATGACAAGGCAAGTAAATGAAATCTGATGTCAACAAGGCAAGTCAATGGACATTTTCAATACAAAAGTTCTCGTTCCCCAAAGGTTTTGAATTGGGTAGAAAGGTATATATCCATGCATTAGCCCATATGGTCTATTTCACTTTGCTAGTGCCACGTCGACACCAAAACAGTACGTTACTTTCTCTTTTATTTATATCTTTTTGTACCTCTAAATCTTTACTTATAAAATCACTTTATTTAGTCTATAATAATTTTTATATTAAAAAAAAAGTTGACGTGTACAATCATTAAAAAAAGACATAGCACACTTGAAAACAATGAATCAACTTACCATAACCCTTTCCAAAAACATCCCTAGATTCCTTGCCAAGATCATCATACTTGGGTGGTACTTTAGCCATCTTGACTGGAACATCAATTAAACAGGTTATAACAACATTTAATACAAATACTGACTCATTCATTAAAAGTATTAATAAAATACAAGCAAAAACATTTCATTTAATTAAGCTGAAGAGGTGATTGATCCTTTGATAAATTAGTATCAAGATAAAATGTATCCTAGGCTCAATCAACTAAAATACAATCAACTGAAATAAATACTAGTTTTACAATGTTTTAGAGTGGCATACCATGGAATATCCCACACATCATATTTATTTTCCGTGTACAAAGAAAATACAAGTGACAAGTGGGATATTCCATGGTGTGCCATGAGAAAGCATTGTATAACTATTTTATACCACACCATAGAAAATATAAATGCATGATGGGAAGGAAGAGTAGAATACAGATGAAAATACAACGGCTTTCCTACACTCTTTTTGGCTGTATTTTCTATGGTCAATACTTTTACACATGTGGACTTTGGTAGTGATGTTTGGCATGTGAACTCTACAGTTTAATGCCAAATATGGAAAACTATGACACAAAACTGCAGATTTCACACAATGTCACCACTGCATTCTATGTTTGTAGAAGTATGCACCATCTCATGATCCTTTCAATCGATCCAAATAAAAACCTGAAGGATTGTTTTTTTGGGGGGGGCTGTTAACAGTCAAGTGATTTAGGTAGTATTTAAGCAATCTACGATTATGTTAATGGAATTGCTATCACACCACAACTTGAAGGAAACACTGCATGTCAATATTAAGTTTTATAGATAGGAGTATGTAATACAAATATACATAACTGTAATGAATATATAACCCCCCCCCCCCCCAACCTAAATGTGCTTTTATCTTTTCTTTTATTGGAGGAAAAATACTTTAAAATAGTAGACAATGAGCCATCCTACTAGATTTTGAGCCCCAGCCTTTTAATTAAGAGTACTTGTATGTAATGCAGATGTGTTTTATGTGAAAGCTTTAAATAATAAAAAGGTACCTCTAGAAATATGTGAATACCTTTCTTTCAAGGCAAAAAGGTAAAAATAGAATAATTATAAATTATCCACAAATAGAATTCCATCCTATACATCTACTATTTAGATCTCATCTTCAATTGTCTGAAGTTTGGCTTAAAAAAATTAAGAAAGCATCTTTGGACAAAATAAATCAACACTTTTGCCCTCAAATACTAAAAAAATAACACTTCGAAAGATTTAAACAAAGGAATGCAAAATATATACAGGACTGGAATAAAAAACAAAAAACAAAAATTAATGTACACATTTTCTACACGTGTACTACATAGCTCTGATCAACCATGACAATCTTTACAGTCAACCATTTTCTCCTTGAAATATCGAAAAAGCTTGGCTCACAACACGAAACCCAGCAGCCTAAAACTTTCAACAAAGATTGCTACGAAATCAAGCTGACTTTTCTAAATTTTTAATCAAAATTCTTAATCACAAAGGCTTCAAAACCTCAAAATAATGTCGCCATATAACTGCAGGTTTTGAGCAGAGACTTCAGAGTTCTGTGATCTCTGTCTAAAATTCCAATACAGCCTCAATAAGTTTGTTTAAGAAGAGATTATTGATTAAAGCTGGGGTTTTTGAACTTCCTTGCTAAGGAATAAGACGCCTCCCTCCATTTCTGGAACTTTACAATGCCATTATCCCTGAATTACGTCAAAGAAAAATTCCTTCTCTTAAAGAATTCTACGCGCAACTGGTATCAAATACCACTGGGATTTACATCACAGTAAAGTATGTTATGAAGAAAAGCCCTTGTGATGGAAAAGAGGGTTTGAACAAGGAGTTTTTGAGTCCAATAACACAATTTCAAATTTCTATGCATGTAAACCGGCACGTTACAGGTTGCACAACCTTCACAAAACTGGTGACTAAAACGAGGTAAAATCCTTTCTCAAACCCCTCCAAAATTCACAGAAATGGAGAATAGACATTGAAGATTCAATGGATTTACTATATGACGGTTAATATGGAAGATAAAGGGTTGAAAACTTACTTTCTAGGGATCAATTCGCTCCACTTCAAGGTTCACTTCGCCTCGCTTGCTGACCGAGAAAATCAGTGGGGGGACTGCTGACAAATTACAGGGGCTCGGCCAAGGACTACGCGGGAATAATCGCAAGGGAAAGACTAGTAACAAATCTCAATATTTTTTGATCGAATCATTTATTAATCTTCAATATATTTGATAAATGGAATTATGAAAATTATTGACATGTAATCTGTACTAGACTGGGTTAATTTAGACTAAAACTGCTAAGGAGTTGCTTTATGAATAATGATAATAGTTTTATAAATTCTGAATTAGTAATTAAATAATAATAGATTTTACCGAAAACGAAAATACAAATAAAAGTGATACAGTATAAAATTGGTCTGGAAAAATGATAATAAGTTGACAAATTTAAACCAGTAGTTACTACAAAATAGTTCGGAAAACTGGCCGGAAAAAAATACGACATTCGTGCATAAATTATTTTTCGTTACTAGGCAACGGCGTTGGTGACCAGAAATGGCACATGCAATGGACATGGCGGACAAAAGCCGCATTCGAGTTCATTCTATACCAGGGTCAGATAGATTTTACAACCCATACATTGGAAAAGGGAAAGTAGTTTTTACTGGTAGGTATATTATAATACTCCGATCTGTGTGATAGGTTTTAAAGGAGTTTACGAGTGTTCGATAGTTGTTCTTATAGCTAATTAGCAAAGTTCCAAATTCGTTTGACTTTTGTTTGTTGTTGTTGAGGTTTACAGTTTACATCTGTTTTGAGTTCATTCCTTAAACAGGAAGATATTCATTCAACAAGTAAACTTCAGTTTCTTTCTGTAAAATTTGGTCGCTCAGTTTTTAATCTAGCAACATTTTCGCATTTTCAAAGTTTGATAGCACACCTTCGGTTGTTAAGTAACAATTATTACTCAGATTAAAATGTTTTATATCGATCTTAAAAGTCCATACGAAAAATTACGCGAACCCAAACTGAATTCTTGGGCTACAGTAGTAGTACGTAATTTGCGCATAAATGAATCTCTAAAAATTACAACACAAAAGTCAATGCACAAGCCACAAGAGTGAACTCTAGCTATTTTAGTTATCAATTCCTATCCTGTGATTGAAGGACCAGATGCTATCTCCAATCAAAGAGTCACAAGACTAGAGCCCACATATGTTGGTATCGGTACTATGTCCCCAGAGGGTACCAGTGATGCAGAATATCTCTGGAGACCAAGTAGGGTGAGAGTGCATTTGCTCCTACTATCTATATCCATGATCGTAAGTGTTGCACCTTGTCAAAAAATCCTGGAAGTGCACCCCCCTCAAAAAATACTGCATCTTTCTCTACAGTCCGGATTGATGTATTACAGTCTATTACAGTGTGGTGGTCTGTAAGGGAAAATCAACTCTCATTATTTTTGGAGTATAAAGATGAAGAAGAAATATATAATGTGGTGATATCATTTGATTTTACAGAGATGGGCTTTCCCTCCACCCAAATCAGCGAATGTAAGTACTGCTTGTATTTTGAACATTATCTATTAACATACTCACCTCCCTATAATCTATACTGAAATCCCTCTCAGATTAAGCTGATTACTAAATGTCACTGGAAAGTCATAATACAGCCTCCTGGGACTTCCACCTAACCCTGCTTACAGAGGGCTTTTTCTGCCCTCCATTTTGCTGCTCAACACTACAAAGGTGACGAAAAATGACCTCTGCTTGCACTCCCAACCCTTTGAAAGCTCTAACCCCAAAGATAGTTATACAGTTAGAGCAGAGCACCCAACCTCTCTGCAGTCACTGTTATACCTAAGTATTTTTTGTTAATTTTTCTCAAATTGTAACAGAATACATATCTTTATATTGAAGGTTGGTGCAATTGGATGGGGCTTACACTTATTCCATGACATTAAGAGGTTAAAAAGTGGTCAACAAATTAGGGTAGGGAAATACAATGAGAATACCGGTAAATACTGATCACCACAAAGAATTTTTACTGGCAATTTTTAAGATGAGCAATTTACAGTAAATTATTTGTACTCAAGTCCTGAACATGTGCAACCCCCTTTAAAAAATTCTGGGGATGCACCCCCCCCCCCAACAAGAATATCAATTTCCATCCACAGTGATTTGTTTTTTAAATTTTCATTAGAGAGGGGAATTTAGACAGCAGTGTGAAGACAGACACACCCACTTGTATCAAAATCCCTGGTAAGTTGTCCTAATTGAAAACCTTTTAATTTTAGTGAGAAATGTGCATTTGGTTGTCTTAAAAAATGTTGACTCATGTGTAACAGGTATCCTGACATGAGATACGAAGAGGAACAAGCAGTAAATAGTGATCAAGGTGTGCAAGAACTGTACATGCTTTTTGGTTGAATTGTGAAAATTCTTTTTCAACTGCACATTATTGATCCAAAATAAAACATTATCATTTGAATCTTTTTACAGCTAATAATTTTCAGGATTGTCATACAAGTTCAAGAGGAAGACCATTTAGTACATCTCGACAACAAAGTCCAGCATTTAGGTCTCATACCCCTTCACCTAGGAATGTACACTATAGTGATAAAGACAGTAGACGCTTACCACTCAGACCAAAATCATGCACACCAAGTACTCAAAGATCAAGATCTGGAACTGTTTCTAGCTCAACATTGTAAGTTCTGAGGGGAATGTGATGTATGATACATGATCCAGAAAATTTCCTGCCCCTTTCAAGCCCAGAGCCGAGGGTAGACTGACTCCTTATCCTCTGAAAATTCAAATTGCCCTCGGCTCCACAGCTTTTCTAGAATAGAGTTATATGGTGTAGTTGTTGTTCTTCATGACTTGTATATCAATTTTGCTTTATACTACTGAAGCTGAACTGGAATGCATTTGGTTTGCCCATGAGCAAGCCAAAGACTGAAAAATTTTCTGGGAGAGGTGGAATAATGAATTAAAGATTAAGGGTTAAAGGTTGTTAAAAAATATTTTTCCTCCTTTTCCACAGACATTACAGTCAACAATACACCTACTAACCAAGCCACTTTGGATTGTGTAAATGAAAGTACAAAATGCTTCATAAGTCTAGACTGTTCTATCAATAAATAATGACATTTTTATGAGATGAAAATCATAAATTCTTGTTATATACAGAATACGGATTTCATTGTTGAGCTTATTGGTGATATTTAATTAAATTATTTTGTTAATAAAATGAATGTAATACTGTAATGGTTGAAGTTGGTAAAATAAACAAATAAAAATTACAATTTTTCACTTTTTATAATCCCACTATATGAGATAAAATAATTTTAAAATAAGAAAATGTGGATGGATAAAAAACTAGATGGAGAGGAGGGCTGTTTATGAGCCCAGTATCAGTGATCCATATTTACCTTCTTGGAGATTATCTCCTTGATTTAGTGCCTGCAAGTGAGGTCAGGGTCTGGTTAGGGGCAAAGTAAATGAAGGAGACTTTGGAAACTGAACAGAAAACAAACAGCATTTTATCAGATGTGGATTAAAATCTGAAAGGATGTTTTATCTGAATAACAGAGCTTTTCCTGTTCTTGCTTAGACAAAGTGGACGAATTTCCTCAAAACTATGATAAGTTTTCAATGCTTTTACCCTGACCTCACTGGTGCATGCAAATCCTAAAAGAATTGTAGGAAACTATGGAAAGGAGCATTTGTGATATCTGCCATGTTTGGTGTCTCATTGTGGTGCTAACAAGTCACATGGTTTCCAAGGGGCAAACAACTTAAAATCAACCGCCTCCATAACATACTTTCGCATGCTTGAATAATATTTGTCAAAAAGCTGAATTAATTTGATCTGTGAAATTTGCCGATTTTTGTAAAAATAGTTGTTCTTTCAACGTTTACCCCCTGGAAGACCTCAAGGCTAATTTGCATTACAACATGAAAACCATCATGGTGACTGTCATAAATATTTAAAAGCATCAAAGTCCAGATTTTAACCAGATTATTAATTTATTACTAGTTGAGTAAGTCTCCACATAAATTGAAATACTATTATATTACCTTCTTGAACCCTATTTAAAAAAACCAGCATAATGACACTCAACTTGATCCATACTTTCCAATACTTTAAGATCATGATTTAGAAAAGACTCTAGGAATACATTCTTGAGACTACAGTGACAATATTTAGCCTGAAAAAAGCTGTTAATTTAACAAATTGAGACTGTAATATACCTGTAGTATGTGTGAACAAGTAAATCTAGAGTTGCTTTTTTACTGGTTTTACATCACAGTTCTACATCACTCTTAAGTATTTAGGTTTGCATAGCAAAAGGATATTTTCAATACATTTGGTAGCCCATCTTTCACTCATTCACTCTCGTAATTGTTTTTATGTCACTTTGACAACATTTTGTTGTACAAATCAATTTAAATTTCCAATCTAGATACAAAAATGTGACCAATAGTTTTGACCCTTAAATAAGAACCATAAAACCACAGTCTGCAGCTTGCAGGAAAAATGCATTCTTTATATACAGAGTATTTTTGAAATACAATTATAATTTATCAGATTTTCGGGAGTTTTGGTGCTGCAACAACTGGGTTATTTTGTTCGATTAGTTTACGTCCTTCGCTTTTGTAATCATACGTACAGCCATGGACCTCAGCATACCGATGAGTTCCACAGAAAGTATTGCCACACCTTTAAGAAAAAGAAAAAAAGTGTGATTGAATCTTTGACCTACTGATTTTGCTTACAGAAGCTTGATGAAATAAGCTAATTGACACATTTTTTCCTTGGTTTTACATTTCCTGTTCATAAGGAATTCATTTTGCTAAGCCATGAGACAAGAATTTTTGTAAACAAAATTTTTAACCAAAGAATAGGTCATTTTGAAAATCAATTGTTCATTTTCTCCCAATTACATACCTGCATTGAAAAGTAGTAGCTAGTCCAGTCTTCTTTCCACAGAAGAAGCAGCGTGTTTTCTTTTTGCTTTGTACAAGTTGCGGAGGATGTGTCTTAACAGGAGGTAGATGATGGGGTGGCGCCACTAGATTACAATAAAATAACACAAATATTATATACGACTGCGCAGTGTAAAATTTTGACTCACCCTTCCGACTTATCAAAGTACTGCAGAAATGACTTGTAAAAATACACAGCTGTATTAAACAACTTTCTGTGTAATAAACTCTATGAATTTGTGTTCTTTCTGAACCCCAAAGCAAAATTAATAACAAATGCATACCATATAGGGAGTATTAAAATACTAGACTGTTTTCAAATTCACTTGATGAATGATCACAGAACAATGAAGTTAATCTCAATTTGGAGCTACTGTACAGTTTTACAGTCATTCAAGCAACTTCAGAATAGGACTAGGAGAGGTGACATTCTAAAAGATTACATAATTCTGTATGTCAAGATTGTGACATTTAGCTTTTGGAAAGGTGACCGACAGACAGACACTGAAGCTTAAGAGGATATAGAAAGTTTATTTTACAGTATTAAAAGGCAGTTTTAATTGTTATTAATATTAAAAAACAATTCATTAAATAAATATTAAACATACCAGAATGTTCATGGTTACGCCGATGTTTATAGCTGCTTGAGCCATTCTGGATAGAAAAAAAACCCCAAGAAATTAAAATTCTTCAGATAATTAATTTAGCCTTGAAACAAGACTCAAACAAGGATGGTAAAGTACTCTTGACAAATAGTATAGGAAAATACTAATCAGTAATAAACAAACGAATGAATGGAGAACAAAAAATATATAAAAAATACAAAAATAAATGGCGAAGGTAAAAAATGAAAAGCATTTAAAACAACATTTTAAACCCTGAAAAAACCTTTTTAAACAAATTAACAATCAATACAATAGGGAGTGGGTGTATAGGAGCTGTGAGCCACACAACCAGCCAACCCAACTAGTTAGAATTCTACTTTTTTATTCTCTTCTGCAATATCCTCTCTACCTACCCGTAATCCGTGTTGATGACTTTCCGGCGTAAGCATTCTATTTTCCAGGCCTCGTATTCTTGCAAGTCCAGCACTATCTGGCATTATATCCCCTTGGAATCCATTCTGTAAATATTCCTCTGGTATTCTTGACCTTCTAAGACTGCTTCCACCTGATATATACTCTAAATTGTCCCCATTTTGGGGACTAGAAGTTCTGAGTTCTTTAGAATTATTGTTTTTGGACCTCCGTAATCGGGCGCTTCCAGATAAATGGTACTCAACAGAATCTCCATATTGTGGACTAGCAGTTTTATGATTTTTCACTTTTGGTTTTGATATACTCCCTAGAGGTTTAATTTCTTTTGCATCTTTAACCAGTTCTGAAATGCTTCTTCTTCCATCTTTGAATGCACTTCTTGTCAAAGAACAACTTAAATTTCCCGCTGGTTTAGACTCATGTGAATTTGTTAAAAAGTCTGATACATCTATTTGTTTCCCTTTCTTGGTATTAACAGGTGGTAAGGGTCCTTTTCCCTTTGTTTCTCCACTTTTTCTTCCTCCTCCTCCTTCTTCCCTTTTTGCCGCAGTGGCTTCCACAGGGGGAGGGGGGTGGGGTAGATGTGACTTGGTATTTTCAGTTTTGTTTGCTCTTATTAGTTTCTGATTTGAATGCTGCTTCTGGGATGCGTCACTTAGCCGTAATCTAGAGTAAAGTAAAAGAAAAGAAAACAGTGCATTAATAAAAGCAATAGCACTGAATAGTAGTTACTCCAATAAATGAATGTAAAATCAATAATATCTAACATTGTCATCATTGCAACCAATACCATTATTATCTTTACCAAAAATATAAACACTAATTTCATTGTTAACCCTTTTGCTCCCAACCCGGCTGTGAACTTCTTGTTATTCCCAAGCCGGCCGTAACCGGCTGCTAAAAGCACGCTCTGTTAAACATCCCCTCCCCTCCCCTGTTGGTCCCGAGGCTACAAACAATAGCTTTAGACATGTCCTTTATTTATTAGCCAATCAGAATCCAGCAACTGCACATAATTTTGAGAGCTTAGGGAAGGAGTGTGAGCGAGGAGAATTTGTCACTCATGCGTTAGCGTAAACAACATGGCGTCTTTGTGTCCTGGCGTTACCGAGGAAGAATTTAGAGCGATTTTCGGCTATTCAGATGATGAAGATACTCTTGAGAATATAAATGATGATGAAGATAGATTTTGATGGCTTAGAACCAGTTACTTAGTCAAGCGAAAGTGAGACTGAAGAATCTGGATTGGATGAAGAAGAAGAACAAGATGAAGAGACGTGGACAAACACACTGCATCACACTTCAATGTTCCAGAGTTTTCCTATCCCTCTGGTTTGCTGGTGGATTTAGGAAATGATCCTAAAGCTGATGACCTCTTCTTCTTTATTTTTGGAGAGGAAAATCTACAAAATATCGTTGTCGAAACCAACCGATATGCTAGACAACAACTTGCCAACAAAGCCGATCGACTGGCTCGCTGGAAAGACGTAACGGCCGTCGAGTTGAAGGCATACTTTGGCATATATTTGTGTGCTGATGGGGCTCAATGTTCTACCTAAAGTTGCCGATTACTGGTCCACTGATCCTTTTTATAGCTGATATTGCATTTTATACCCTTTTATAGCTAAATAATGAATTCGAAGGTAATTAGTAATGGCGTCAAATTCAAATTTTTTAATGAACATGAAATTAAAAACCTTCTTTAGGATTTAGTTTTGCTTATTATTATCTTAAAACATTCTTAATCAATAAAGTTATATTTGAACTTCATAACTGAGTACTCATTTAGACTTATAAAGGCCCCAATTTCTACTGAGCATGTATGTTTTGAATTGAACTGAAGAATTTGGGTAGATCTCTTAATTACCTCTGGGAACAACAGGGGATTAAGCTCTAGGGGCCTTGGGAGCAAAAGGGTTAATATCAATGACACAAGATCTCACCTTCTTCTTGCACTTGGTACAGTTGTCTTTGGTTTCTCAACAGTTGGTGGATGAGGAAGTATTTCAGGCTGCAGAAAATGATGGTTTTATATTGAGTCATTTACTATTGCTATCAAGCAACAGGTCTAGAGTGATTGTAAAAAACTACTATATAAGGGAATAGCATTTTCTAAGTTAAGGAAAAGATATACTGTTTTTACTTTGGTACAAACAATTCCACTTGATGCATATTAAAGGTAAGGTGTTGGTACCAAAGTTAAACAAGAATGCATCTTGCTTTTTTAATTTTAGAAATGGTCTAGTCAGAGTCATGAAAATTATGGAATTATGATAGTCTGTTCAGTCATGTCTAATAGTGAGAGCACTACTTTCACATTAAAGTCAAAACCAACAGTTCCACATGCATATCAGGGCAGGGTTCCCAGTCATTTTGAAAAACTAAATTCCCTGACTATTCCCTGACTTTTTCCTGACTAAATAACAATTTCAC
>WUAP02035896.1:7500-18884 GCA_015163945.2 Stichodactyla helianthus | reverse complement strand
GGTTCAAATCCCATCTGGAACTCAGATTTTTTCTGAGTTCATTTCATTTCAACTTCTCGTGATTATTTACTCATTACAATTCCTTTCCCTAATTTGCTTTGATTGAAACAAGAAATACCTTAACAAAAACTAGCGCATGCGTATTTATGTTTTCAGAGCTTGCAGTTTCGTTGGTCACCATTAAGATTTTCCATGATTCTTAGCGGAGACCATAAGGAATGTTAACAGAATTGCGCGTGCGCTGTGTTGTGGGCATGGGCATGCGCAGTTCTACTGATGTGAAATATATATCTTCTCGTATATATCTTTGTACTACATACCCCATGCTGGTCGTGGGATGACACTCTAGCTATATGGACTATCACTGTTACATTTTGTTTGAATGATATTTTATATTTTCCCTTGTTGTTCGCCAAAAATTTGGGCAGCAGGGAAATATTGAGATTCCTTTGGTTTCAGCAAAAGAGAAGGCCTGGTGACAATTCGATTGAACGCCAATATTCCAGAACTCTTTCCTCGCTCTCTGTTGCTACAACGTTGCGGTAAATCGCGGATCACTTTCTTTAAAAGCAAAAGCTCTTTTCAACCATGTGTTATTAGTACTACATTAGACGTAACCACCCTTCACCAGTTTTTCTCGACTTTTTTCACCAAAGGAATACCAATATGGTCCCAAGTCGAGCAATGTGCAAATTAAGAGATTACAATATAGGACCATTGATTATCATTCACTTCACTTCTTATGGCACAAATTCCACTGTTTATATATATATATATATATAATATGTCTTATTCTATTCCCAAAAAGCAAGATGTATTTTAATTCAATTCATTGTATATTTTATGGGTTTTCTTGCTTGAGAGCGAGGCTAATTATTATTCAAATTCTGTAGATACTGAATTAAGTTTCTATACAAGACAATTTTGCAAGAAATTTTGCGATTTTTTTCTAAAAATTTGCGGACAGATATTGGTGATTATGAGGGTTTTAAGGTTTGAGTAGAGAAGTCAAAATAAGGGCCTATGGTTTTTAAGGAATGCGGTTCTTGTTTCCTTGAGTTTGCAAAGACACAAAACAATCCGCTTTTTTTCTGATTGGCCAATGTTGCGATAAAACTGGAAGAAGATTATCCTTAGTTCTCTTAGTTCTCTTAGTTCTTAGATAATCCTTTTGAGGGAGCCAGAAAAAACAAAACAGGTTTAGCAATCGAAAATATTAATGAACTACATGTAGAACAGGGGCAGTAAGAGGGTATAAACGCTGGCCTCGGTGACAGGGAAGCGCATATTTCGCTTTCCATATAACGCGATATTCAGCCAATCAGAACATGGCACGTGGCAGTCTCTGACTGACATTTTACTGCGGTAAAAATAAGCTTGAGCTTACTTACTTAACGGTTACTTCTACCGTTTTCACTCTTGTTAAGTACTCTTCTTCAGAATAGGAATTATATTTGTATATTTAAATAATATTCACAAGTTAGTATAACGTCATCCAATGAAATCACGAAAAATATAGAAAAATATCCCTTTATTTCTTTAATTACATAATATTGGAATAATATTCATAATAATTCAGAATGTGACTTCTCCAAAGAAGGACAAAGTTATATTTATTGGTGTTCAACACAAATTTATTTGTATGACGTCACTTTGTATAACAAGATGATGTCATCATCATCAATGGTCATGTGATGATATTTTATTGACGGAAAATTATGAGCATCGTCAGAAGCTCAATTTCGTGGTTTTGGCGGGAAACCTGAAAAGCATCCAGGTTTCTTGATAGAAAGTCTCGAATATAGAGCCCTGGGTCGTTTTCAGAAGGACTTCCGCCAAGCGAAAATCTGTTTCTGACGAGTTGTAGTGTTGTGAGAGGGTATGAATATAGTTTTCTGATGTGATATTTAAGTTATGGTTACTATTGTATAGGTAAAACGGTTGTGTATAATCTTAAAACGTTTTATTTTTTCCTTGTAAAAGTTTGATGTACGCATTTTACTCACTGAAGATCAAAGCCTATATTATACTAGCGATGTGTAACATAAAGCCTGGTTCTCACTAGCGACGCAAGCATAAGTGCAAGCAACATACGCAGACTCAGTACTGCATTTATCACCGGGGTGTGAGAAAAGACAAGCCCCGCTAATGAGCAGTACACTACTGAGTCTGTGTATGTTGCTTGCGCTTATGCTTGCGTCGCTAGTGAGAACCAGGCTTAAACGAGGGCAGCATGCGCAAAGTTGGTATGGAGCGCATTCCTTTACGTAATTTGAGAAATTCAGTAAAACGCTGTCTAAACAATAAGTCAAGCAATTTGAAAGCTGTGACCGCGGCGTATCTGAATGTTGACCTGCCAAACTCTCATAGATAACGTGTGTTGTTTGTTTTATGTTCACATCGCATGCCTAATATTACGCTTACGATGATCCAATAGATTTTGGATTCAAAACCGAATGCGTAATGTTTTGGCATATTTTAACAACCCTAGTGTAATACACAAGAACGCTCGACATTCACAAAATATCAAATCCTTGGAATTGTTTTTCCTTTGTTAATCGGAGTTTATGACACTGTGCAACATAAGTAAAGGCTTCTTTAAGGCTCAGACATACGATGCCTTGCCTGCGACGTTGCTGGCAACGGGAAAATCGCACAGGGTCCACCCGTATGAGTGTCAGGCTCGACGTCTCGGGCGATGTTGCTGAAGTAGAAGGCGCTTCTACTTTTGCGACGTCGCGCGCAACAGCTTCATGGGTGAACACACGGTGCGATTACCCCGTTGCAAGCAACGTCGCAGGCATTGTCTCATCGTGTGTCTGAGCCTTTGCTTGTAGTATACAGAATAGAACGGGTTCTTGTGCTTATGTATTGTGATATAAACACACTGGGAGTCGTACACTAGTAAGAGAAATTTTAGAGGAACGAGGAGGGATCCGAGTGCTTCTCTGGGATTTTCCCAATTATTCTCCTTCACTCTGCAATGTCCAGCGTGGAAGAAGTTTTCTTAATTTTTGTGACTTTTGAGCGTGATTTCCGTTTCAAGAATTCAAATTGGCAAACCTACTAGGATATTCCAATAAGAAATGAAGGAGTGACCAGTGCCCCCAAAAAATAAAGTTACTAGTCACTATCACTTCTGCGTTTGCTGTACACAATTTGGCGGGAAAACAGGGGACAGCGAATATAAGAAGAATGCCGTGTGCAAGGCAGCTTGCGATGACAATAGGAGTCCCCAGTAAAGGGTAGAAAGGTATATATTATAATACAAAATAAAAAATTATAATCAGAAATTTGCTGTTGTGTTGTTTTGTACTTTCAGTAGAAATTGTTTATGCTGTTATACGTAGGATGAATATTGATAAGATTAACAGACATAAATCGATTGGTAGTCGGTATGTCTAATATTCCAATCGATAATCACTCGTATTCATCATCGTCAATGCTTCTTTTGTAATGTACATAGTCCAGACCCATTTTATCTCCGGCATGAACTAAAGCAACTTCTGTTTTTGTAATGATCTTCTTCACCTCTTTTTCGTTTTTCGTCTCTCGGTGCTTCTTAGCGGCGGTTAGTTCAGCCAGTGCGACGTACTGTTTTGCTGTTTTCAAACTTTCTCTTGCTTTGTTAAATTTCCATTTTAGTTCTTCTGATAATGTATTAAATTTAGGCATAGCTGGAGGATTGGAAACTGCAGCGCTGTCTGAATGCGCAGCATCTTTGCCATCCACCTTTGGAGTGGTCCGAAAACCGGACCTCGAGGAACTCCACACTTTATTTGGCGAAATGACGCCAGCGATGTCTTGGTTGGCTCGACCATAACGAGATTCGATTGGTGCACCTTTAAGCAAAAAAATAAAATATCATAACAATGAATACTGTATTCTTTTAGAGGACGAAAAATTAAAGGAATATCTGTATGTAATAATGATCCTGTATACTATCCCTACTAGTTTTAACTATCGCATAGACTCGCTCAATTCCTGTATAGGTCGCACAATGCATGTACTTCACGATTTGAATATTTGCGCAACCTTACTCCAGCAGTATACATATATATGCGTTCATTATGACAAAGGAGGAACATGTTAATGAGACTGGAGAACGAGAAAATATGAAAGGCTGATTATATATGCGCTTCATATTTGAGCAATGGTTGCGCTCGTTTTTCAGCCAAAGGTTATGATCGTCATTGATAGATGTGTCATCTCTTCTCTGCGAGCATGCGCCTGGGAATTCTTAACTAATTTCGCTTGATGCGTGCGCGCCTCTTTGTGTCCTAGTTCAATTTGTTTCTTCTTAAACAGTCATCGACGTCGACTTTTGAAAATCGTACGTTTTGTCCTTCAAAGAGCACTTTCATCGAAGCCTATTTGTCTACATTACTTTATTCAGTAAAATTTTTAGACTAAGAATTACTGTAAATTCAAGAAAGATTGGTGCATAAAAAAATTTTTTTTTTGTACGAAAATGTATTTACCTTTGGGTTTGGCAGTGATGTTCCCAATAAAGACGAATGAAACAATAAATAACGTTCCAAAAAATAAATTAGCTTGATGTTTGAACATTGTATAGTCTAAGGTTTCGACTCTTGTCACAAAAATCGATGAAAGGAGTCACAAAACAACGTCAAAAGTGTCCCACAAATCCAAGCAAGATTCTTACAGAGTGACTTCACTAGACATCAAGAAGTAAACATTAAAGGATAATAGAATATCTATACTCGTGTATTATTGATGGTTTATATGGTGTGTTCGTTTGTGCGTTGAAGCGCATTTAATATTTTTACGGGTCGCACGCAGGGAATCAAAAGACTCAAAGACCATTCGCCACACCAGTCAATAAACAAGCCGTGTCAGACCTGAGGACCTAACCAGAAATGCGCCTATACAGTTCGCTCATTTTATCGCATTTTTTCTAGGTAATAAAGTCAAACGAATTCGTGAATAAAAGCTTAAAATGACTGGATTTTACATACATAATTTCGTGCCGTTTATTTTATCTAATTTATTTGTAACTAATTATTTTGACAACTTTAACTAACAAATACAGGTGTTATTAGAGGGAAACAAAAGTGTTTGGTTGGGCTTCCTGTGGTTTTGAAAAGTTTCGCTTTTTTGTATTGCGAATTTATTCATTTTCTTTTTGCAAGAATATGAAATTTTAAGCAGGTACGTAACTTTAAAAATCCTTTTAACAATCCTTTTAAAATGCAGGAAGAAAACACGGAAAAAAATCCTAACTATAAAGGTATTTACCCGGAAATACCTCATTTGTTTGGAGATAATTGCCATGGTAACTGGATGCCTTAGAGGGATTACCATTAATCTTGGCGTCGTGTGGCAGTTTGATGTTGGTGTTCAACAGATGTACAAGAATAATCCAACTTCTGTTGATCCTCCTGGCTTAAAACACTGCTAAAACATCTATTACAAGTCAAGAAAGAGATAAAGAAGCCTCCAGTCACAACCTGGTTATATTTTGGGGTTATTTTTTAACAAAAAGAGTCGACATTTTGAAGTTTGGGCTCAAACAAAGTTTAGTTTTTGTAGTTTGATTTTTAAACTTTAAAGCCTGATTTATAAAAAAATCAGATCTACAAGACTATAAAGATCATAAGCCCTTTGACAGCGATGGATCCAAGTTCTTCTTCATCAAGTCCTCATTCTAATAGTACCTCGAAATTCCATGGTTTTACCTCGAATACAGACGACGCCATCACAGCAGCAGCCTTTGTGATTGTGATCTCGTTTACAGTGTTTGGAAGCTTGTTGATCGTGGTCTCTATTATAAGAAATAAGACTGCTAGACTCCGGTACACGACACATTCTTATGTAATGAGCCTAGCATTTGGGAATCTATTCATGGCTTTTTTAGTTATGCCTGTACGTGTCATGAGCTTCTTGGACAAACCTGCTTGGATTGAACGTGCTGAACTGTGTGAGATTTACAGTGTGATGTTTGTCTTTTGTTGCACGATTACTGTTCTTTCTTTAGCTGCTATGAGCATTGATCGGTACTTTTCGATCCCAAGATCTGCTAGATATCAAAAAATGCTGTCTTCCTGGCGTGTGTTCTTTTTGATTGCATTTCTTTGGGTTTTTGCTGCAGTACTTTCCTTCACCCCAGCAGAATTTAACTCCAAGGCAGCAAGACCTTCTTGGGATTGCAAGCTTAATCGAGTCTACAGTCGTCCCTATGTCTACTGCTTTGTCACTGTTGAAGTCTTGGTTCCAGTGATTCTGATGCTTATGGTTCACTGCCGCATCACCAAAACAAGAATGAACCACTTTCGATCTGTTGACATAAGTGGTAGGAAGGTAAAAAATCTAGATTATTCAGAGGCACCAACTTTGACCCAAGAAGCAGCATGGGCAAGGGTAGTGATCAAGGTGCTGTTCAGCTTCATAGTCTTCTGGATTCCAAGATGCATCTTCTTACTGCTGGACAATAGTCAACACGACAGCATCCATGAAGTTGCTGATGGTGTCACTGAAATCCTGACATATTGTTTTGGGGCATCTCTTGCACTGCTTCTTGCAAACTATTGTGAGGATTACAAGACTGAAATGACTTTCATTGTGTGCCCGTTCATGTGGTACCAGCGAAGAAAACACAAGAGAAAGTATCAAGTGTATCAGTTAAATAAAATCACACCAGGAGTTACGCCAGCAACCATGTATCGACAGTATTCCAACAATTCTTTTCATCCAAGATGAACAATTTGACACAACATTGCAGTATGCCTTTTCCAGGCTGATAAAGTCAAAAACCTTATATAATATGCACCAAAGAACTGGAGATGTGAGGTTGGTTCACAAAACATCATATGACACTAGAACTTGAAGAGAAGAGGAAAAATAGATAGACAATACAATGACAATCTAATTTCACAAAATTTTTTCATAGCAAGTAAAATCACCCAAAAATGTAATGAGCAAAAACCTAGGCTTCCAAATCAAGTGATCAAAGCTGGCTTTACTTATAAAGCTTTTGAGTATATTTTTGTAGTTTATTCAAATTCATTCAACAGTGTGAAGACCCTCAAATTTCTATCTTCTTATACTCACAAAAATAATATAAAAAATTGCAAAGACATGCATTTGCAAGAATGAGGATAAAATACATGACTCATAAAGCCAGCTTTTCTTATCAATGGTAGTGGTTTAAGAGATTAAAATAGGGAGCTATGTGAGGGCTGTGTTTTCCATTTGCCAATTAAATATTAAATATTCTACATCCCACATAATACCTAGCAACAGAAGCATGCACTAATCATTATCTTGAAATTCAGAACAAAATGAAAAAGAGACTATAGAAACAGCTGTCATAAATCTTCTTTGTTCTAAAACAAATTCCAATTGGATGAAAAATTCAGATTCAAGTGCTTATTGTATCAAAGAAGAAAGATACTGCAGGTGTGAGGAAATCCATTACACAAGTTGTGAGTTAAATTTCTAGGAATAATAAATAAATTGGCCACTTTTGTCTTATGTTCTTGTGATGTGGATAATTTCAAGGGCCATTTTGAAAAGTTGGAGGAAGCACTTGAAGTTTGGTTTGTCATTGTTCTTACACTCATGTGAATGGTTTTGAGTAATGTTACTTAACTGACTTTTGAGTCGGAATCCCCTAAAAGGTTCTTATAGTAAATATTTTCAATCCTAAAATGACTGCCGATCAACCCTACCATTTGGACAAAGGGAGTACCCAATCTTTAATCACTGTCTATAGAGGGAAATACAAGAAAATTGTTAAAATAACATAGTTTTTTGTAAAATTCGCATTTTGTTTGATTTTTGAGGTGGAAAATCCAGAATCATAGACTGGAATGACCATCTGGACTGGATGGTTTAACTACTGGATCTTGGATCACAAAATTTTTTTAAACCCAACTTTCATTTCTAAGATTCTGTGCCCTTAATCGCAATGGCTGTTGCTGTTTTTTCATTTTAAAGATCAAGAGAGAAAGAGAGAGAAGAAAAAGAGAAATAATGAGAAAATTCTACCATCCTTCAGTTTTGGACCAGGAGGCCTAGGACTAGTACCCATTCTTCCACTTCTTGAAAAAAGAAAAATGGCGGACGAACAGAGCTGAACTTATAAACTTCACTTTTCGACAAGTTTAAAATGGAAGACAACTTTTCTCTGTCGATTGAGCTGCAATGCTTTGCTCGTGACCATCAAAAGAGAATCTCCAGTGCGTCAAATTTCGAAGAAATCCAAGAAACTTTGACTAAAATCCATGAAGTACTTTCCCATGGAGTTTTGCCTTGCATTAGTTGTGAGAATGATGGAAAAAAACAGTTCTTAAAAGAAGAATTTATGAAAAAGCATTACGTAAGATTCGCAGATCTTTTACTTCGTGAGCCTGCCATTGATTTCCTTCCAAATCTTGACGATCAACATAAAATTACGTTGGATCTCTACTTCCTGCAAGGCCCAGCTGTTGAATGCTTTGCAGTTCTGGTTGGAGTCCTGTCACAGTCTTCAAAGGCTAGCAACGTTAAAACTATTGTATCTCTGTTGAAAAAGTTCGTCATTGAGAAGAAATTTGTGGATATATTTGTTCAGAAGTCTGTCAAACAGCACCATGAATTGAGGAATTCCAATCATAAAGACACAGATTCTACCTTGAGACAGTCAAATTTCAGTGAAATGCAGTTGGTATCTTTTATTGTATCTTTGCCAGAAAGAGTTGGAAATAAACTGAGGTTAAAGATGAATTCAATCTTTTATCCTGAGCCCTTTTATGTTAAAGTTGCTGAACAAATTCTTGAGGCAATGGTATGTCTACATTCCAAGCTGGTTGAGAATGCCAAAGAAGTTTCATTCTTATTTTTGGGTGATCTTTTGGGGAGAATGTGTATGGCTGGTCATGGGAAGAAAGTTCTCCATATCCTTCTGCCATCCTTTGAAGAATGGACCATGACAAGTCCTCTGTGGTGCCATATCTGTCACAAATTAATAACAGGAATACCAGATCATGTTCTTGAGCCTGCCATTGAGAATCTCCTCAAAGAAGCCAAGAATCCAGGTATTATTGCCAAACTCCTTGGAGACAGCATTTTAACAAATTCAAGACTTACATTTTTGCTGACAACAAAGTTCCTGTTACTGAGGTACTACTCTGATGTCAAAACATTGATTAATATTATTGGGTACCTTGCTGGATGCAAGCGAAGGCACCTGTTAATTGAGGCTCTCTGCTCTTTGTTTGATAGCTGGAGCAATAACAGTGCCATTACACATACTCCCTACAATCAGCATGCTTATATCAGCTATTGTATTGTTCACATAATTGGTTACCTTAGCAACGATGAGCGACAAACTCACAAACATGAGCTAATGAAGAAACTTCTTACAGGAGTTCAAAATCATCTTGAAAGCCCAGAAAAGAAGGTCTGGCGACTTGGGATGATAGTTGCAGAATGTGTCACCACAGCATTAGAGCCTAACACTGAAAGATTAGCCTTTGAATATGAAGAAGATGATGAGAGTAGACTTCTTAAAGATTTATCCAAGGGACTGAAAGCAGAGACATTACAAAGTACAAATAATTTGAAGTCTAGGAAGAGTGAGGTATTTAAGAGCAAGGCATCACTTGAGAAATCATGTAATCTTGAAAAAGATCAAGCAACAAATGGAAGTATTGGTGGAGAAAATATTGATGATGAAGATGATCTCAGACCTTATGATATTGATGAAGAAGATGATTCTGATGCCCAGAGACCTCTCAGACACTTGAGAGATTGTATGGAAGCATTACTTGATAACAACAACATGGAAAAGTTTGAATCAGCTCTGAAAAGTGTGGAAAAGATTGTCTGTGCTCTACCTGGAGATTTGGATGAAGTTTGTGTTGAATTGATAAAGATTCTTCTCCATCTTCAAGATCATTTCTCAACAGACAATTTTGTAGAGCTGAGACTAAAGTCAATGACTGCTATAACTGTGCGATGTCCTGTTCAAGTGGCTAAGTTTCTTACTGAAGAATTTTATGCAGCTAACTACAGTATCATTCAGCGTTTAGACATCTTGGATGTTCTTGCAGCTAGTGCACAACAGCTTTCTCAACCAGTGGAAATACAGCAAGAAAAACTGGGTTCAAAAAAGTTCTTACCCCCAGGATATGCCAACCAAATGAGTGTTGAAACTATCCCTGAATGGCAAAGAGTTGTACAAGAGAGAATTGAGAAGAAGACAAGAAGGTTTGCTAAAGGTCCTTCCAAAGAGCAACCAAAACCAGTAGCAAACAAGTTTTCCCAAGTTGCAGGGCACTTTTTCTTTCCTTTGATGACAAACTATGATCATAAGCAGAACACTTTGGACTTACTAGGAGATGACAGTTTTGTTCTAGGCAGACTTATTTATACCCTAGGTATCATAGTTCATTGTGCCAGAGGCACTCCATCGGTTTGTAGCATGGGTAGTACACTGATTGAGTTTACCTGGGCTCTAAGATATCACCAAGAGCCTGTCGTCAGACAAGTACTAGTATTTGCTCTCGTCATGGTTTTTACCAGTGTACCTATCAATTTACTATTCAGTGAATGTGGAGGGGAAATAATGGAAGTACACAACTGGCTGAAAGATGTAATGGAGAAAGATGATAATGCTGATGTAAAGAAAACTGCTGTGCAAGCCTTGATGGTGCTGGAAGATGGGTTCAAGAGTAAAGTCATGTCAGACGACAAAATGTAACAAGCTATACTTTGTTTGAATTTCTGTAATGAATAGATATAACTAGGTAATGCTTTGCACATTTTATTCTTTATAATGAAATACTTAATAGCCAGCAAAATAAAGAATGAGTGTACACACATCTTTGTGTTATTATATATATATATATATGTGTGTGTGTGTCATAATGTCCAATGAAATCCAAGCTAATTAAAATTTAATATCGATGTGGGATGTTATGATGCTGATGACATTGGGATTCCTGTGGTAAAGCTGACACAGGGATCCCAGTGTAGGATAAAAATTTCTATATCAAAGCAAGAAATAAATGTTTAATAAAGGAAAAGGGCCTAAAATGTGAATTTTCTGCATTTTAGTTTTTATTCTCAGCCATCATTCTTGTACATCTGAATGGAAAAAGAAAAAAGAAAGAATGAAAAAGAGGGAGGACAAACGTTTCCTTGAAGCATGGTTCCTTTATCTGGTCTTAAAGAGAGTTTCCTAGTCGTTCGCAGCCATTTTTCTTTTAAAAATAAACAGTTTCCTTAAAGTTTCCGCTTTCAATAAAAGACATCGCTAACCCGTGACGTCCCGTTTCTTTCGAGTCTCGAGGGATGGGCTCGAGTACGTACGGTGAGCATGCGTAAGAGAGCATCCAACATGGCGTCGGAGACAGAGGGTGTAATGCTTCCTACATGAA
>WUAP02035896.1:0-2500 GCA_015163945.2 Stichodactyla helianthus | reverse complement strand
TATGAGATTGAGAAAAACCCAGATAACTAACCATTATTCTGGTGATTTGCTTCTGTTTATTAAAACAGATTGGTTTTTGATGATAAATCATAATATTCTTCATGATCTTTCTTTCAGTCGGATGTGATATTGGTAGATATTGATGGTGGCCACGTATCTATCCCAGATAGTGTACACTTGGCTGTATTACCTGAACCTTTTCTCAGCCGAACCAGAAGAGAATTGAACCTTGTAAGTCAAGATATTTCTTATTGATGTTAATATCAAAGTATCCTAGCATATAGTTTCTTATTTGTTCTATGATTCTACCTCTTTTAGGTTATGAATCCTCAGCTGGTTAATGCTGATTATGTCTTTCAACCTCCAGATCCACCATCCCCTCTGCCATTACAGGTAACGGACTTACAGTGAATGGGTATCATTATCATCTTCATCATCCATCATCCATTATCAGCATCATTGATCAATCCTCACCATCATTCATTGCCATCATCATAATCACCATTTATAACTGACATAATCATTCATAATCTGATTTTAATCTTCATCATCATCATTAATCCATCATCATCCATCATCATTATCATAACTACAATTTATCATTCATCAGTAATTGATAAATAATAATCAATAATGTTAATGAATAATAATCAATAACTATCCTCACATCATCATTATTTTAAAAATGTAACTTGAAGTAATAATTACTTTTCACTAAAATTTGTACACATACCTAAATTTATTTCATCATTTACTAGATTTCATATGTTTTACATATTTTAATACTGTTCCTTTTAGGACAAAGAGATCAGAGCCATCTTCATCCGATTGCTTGCCAGAACATTTACTGGCTATAGGTCTTGTTTGACATTGATACGAATACATCCCAAACCAGTCATTACCTTTAATAAAGTAAGTGTAGTACAGTCAATTGCCCATGTACAGTATGTATGCCGACATAGGGTGGAAGTTTTGTTGTCAAAGAATAAATCAATTTAATAAATTAGAACAACAACAACAAAAAAAAATTAGGACAAGAGGGGAGAGAATTTGTTGTTATTTTTAAATGCAAATCTCTTTTCTTAAGGCACGATTTCTGGAACAGAGAGTCATGATTGGGGATGATTTCTTAACAAAAGTAAGTATTCCAATGCTAGTAGTATGCATAATGGTGTTTGTTTAACTGGGACACTTACACTTATGAAACAAAGCCCTGGATGGGATGCAAGGCCTTTTGGCACCTCAATCCCTCACATCCTTTCCCATAATCTATGAATATGTGCATGTGTAGTGGTAATAAATAAAAGGTGTTTTGTTGTTTTAGGTTTTGGATAGTATAGCTTATTCATCATTCGTGGTCAACAGAGGACCACCCTATCGACCTTGTGACTTGTTTGATCAGGTAACTTAAACGAATCTTAGTCAACCACAATGCATTGTACATTGATAGCCATTTTCTCTGCCTGACAATTTGGCAGCTTTAGAGCCTGTAAGAGCCTTTTGAATCCATTTTCGTTGATCTTGTTTTTCGTGCTGGGGCATTTACACCCATCAGAATATATTCGTACATTGTCAGTTCATCTTTTAACACATTAAGGTATGCCTATAAACAATAATATAAGTGCACAATGTATTGTGGTTGACCAGAATTTTTTAATCCTGACTTGAAATTCAAGTGTGTTTATGACTGTTGAAGAATGTGGTACACAGTCTGTCAATTAATAATTGCACCACCACAAATTGTACTCACTATACAAATCACATACTCTACTCAGGGACCATGGAAGCAAGTCCCCTCCTCTTTTTTCCCAAATCTACATTGATTGTAACACTTTCAAAGGTGCTCCATCAAAACCTAGCCCAACTACCACTTTCAAAGGTACTCCATGGTTCTTGCTACTTTGGAAGATTGCATTTGGTTATCAAAGGAACATGAAGTTCTGTTATTAACAGACAATCTTGATATATCATTTGCTTTAAATGTTTATTTTCAATATTCATTCATTTCATTCTTTTTTTTTTTATTCTTAAAGCTTTGTGCAGGGATTGAAGAAATTGTTCAAAGTGAAAATGATGTCGATGATGATATTCTGGCCAACATTCAACATATTGCAGGAAAACTGTTAGAAAATGTAAGGGAAGTTTACAACATTTTTAGAGCAGTTGAGGCCCATCAGTAGGATAGCAGGGGTATTAATGAATGTAGTTACTACTGTAAATCCTACGTAGTTACAAGTAGGTTTTCCCTTATTAATATCACATGTGAGCTGGACGTCAGGTTATTTTAAGAGTATAATGTTAACATGTCCCTAAAAGGTAAAGTAAAGATACTTTTTTTACAGTGTAATGTCAGCAATTCCTTCAGCTGTGAGGCTGGTATAATTGGAAGCTGACAGTGTTCACTTTACCCACTCTCTCCATCAGTGCCTCATTTTAAGTAATATATAAAGTATGAGCGGGAGACCTTTATGGGCATTTAAAATGGCGAGCCGTAGGCGAG
>WUAP02035785.1:0-18887 GCA_015163945.2 Stichodactyla helianthus | reverse complement strand
GACCTCTAGGTAGACCAACATTAAGTATTTTATTGTACTTGATATTGATAGAGCATTCGTATTGAAATAAATAAAGTATTTATTTATTATCCCATCCCATCCCATCCATCCTATCCCATCCCATCCCATCCTATCCCATTTCATCCATTCACCCACGCACCCACTATGGAAACTACTATCATCACTATGGAAACTAAGATAACTACTATCATCCTTATTGCAACTATATTCATCACTATGGTAACTCTTGCTAAAAGTATTTTTCATTGTCATGGTAACCATATGAATACAGAGACATGATTCTAATTTCTTGAGACTTTACATTTTGAACATAAGTACATGTCTCATCTCTTACGGACTGATCATGGAGAGAGAGAGGCCTTAAACAAAACAAAAACAAAAAAAAACAAAACAAAAAAAAAAAACCAAAAAAATTTGATAAACTTCAACACCGAAAAAATTTTTGCAAGCATTTTTTTTTTTTTTTTTTTCCCTAATTCAAATATCGGACATCTTTGCTAGATCTTGTTTTACCTGTTCTATAACACTTTTATTTCTTAAAGTTATTTAGCCTATTGCTAGATTCAAATGACGGTGTCCATGATAAACTTTTTCAATAAAAAGACCACACGTAAAAAGCCATTCGACTGTTTAACGCGAAAACCATTTAAATGTCCAGCGAAGAAAAGATTTTCAAATGTTATGAATATAAAAGAAATATGCTATAAATATTTTATCTTGGCCTGTGAACTGGTGACGCCATTCAATTCGTGAGAATTAAACCTGCTGCTATTACATACTAATAACCTCTTAAAGTCGACACGAATTAATTTCACTTGCCAATTCAAAAAATCGATTCTTAAATAATTTCTTAAATGAGTTTTTAAAATATTATCTTGAAGATTTTCTTTACCAAATTTCCTTTTCTTTGAGTTATGTTGTGATAAGTTACCCATTGGAAACAGAATCAATGGCTGCCACTAAACAATGACGAAACTACCTCTTAAAAATCAGATTAAAAATTAATAGAAAATCAACGAAATTTGAACTCCTTAAAGAATGCATTTTTCAAGAATTACGTTTGAAAAAATAATTGATGAAATGATCATGATAATCAAACCTTGTAAAGTGGTTGATCATACCACGTGTTCTCGAATCCTTCACCCTGGTAAAGCGAGGTATCTGCTTTGAAATTCCAAATTCCGTTGAGGGACTTTATTTGTCTTGATTCTGAATCTCGTGGAAATAGCATTCCTTTTCCAAGGCTATCCTTCATCCTATGAGCAGTTGCTGTCGATGTTCTCAGAATACCACTTACAGCAATCAAATACATAATTACTAGTATACGTTGGAGTTTAGTCATGACTGACGTGTTAATCGATGTCTTTAAAGCATTCTCTTCGTTTCTTGATTACGCGGGAAGCCCGTTGAGTGTTCTTTGTGTGTGTGTAGGTGATAAACACCTGTGATGTTTTGAAAGAACGGGTAAGTTGAGTGGAATAAAATATCAACTGCATGCAAAAAGATGATAAGGGTGATCTTAAATAGAAAGCATCTCATTCTTCTCTTTTAGTCCCCTTCACTTTCCTGTCAACTTTCTTGTCCACTTTTCAATCTTTTTTCTACCCATTTTTTGCTCTTACTATTTTTCTGTTTCTTTTCCGATCCGGCAGTCATCACATTACTTTTGGCATTCATCTTTTCATCTATTTCCTATTTCTCGTGATGATACGAAACCCAAGCAATCAAGAAATTTTTTCATGAGAATAGGTTTAAATTCCTTGAAAAGAAGATATTTTTGTTGTTAATTTGTTGATCTCTTGTTCGGGAGTGTCCATCACCCACACTCGGTCTATGAGCCAGCACATTCCCAGATCAGGAGCCCATAATTTATTTATCATCATCATCATCATCATCATCATTACTATTGCTGAAATCCTATCAGTAGTTTCGTAGGATGTTAGCAATCTAAAACGAGCACCAATAGAATTGGCTGGTACCATTTAGGAGGCATGTTTGCTTGTAAATAAGTAATTTTTGACACGCGTTAGGGGTAATTTTCACATGTCCGACGAGCACCCACACCCCCTATAAATGGGAATTCCCCGAAGGCCCTTGTTCCACGATCGAATTTGAAATTTAGTAGTTGATTTTCACGGATGGAGGATAACCCAGAGACAAACCTTTGAGGCAAAGGACAGAGCCCATATACGACTCTACTCACATGTGCTAGCAAATTCGAGTATTGAACCTCCGACAACAGCAGTAGAGGCAGCAGTGCATGCTTTCCTTACCTCTCTATCCTTCCTACCTTCCCACGATGTGCTTGTATCAACCCTAGTATACTAACTCATTCGCACGGACTCTACTGGCTTCAAATCGATGAGTAGATTGATAGCACATTTGCATGTATCCTTACCCCCTCTATGAACTGATTGATAGGTCATAGTTGGACCTACTTTATTGTAAAAGAATGTTATTTCAGGGGGAGTCTTTGTTTTAGTCTTTGTTTAAAATTCTAAATTCTTAAGGCAGAGAATGATATGTGCACAATTGATTTTCTAGCGGTGACAATTAAAAAAAAACAACAAATTTTTGATTCGACATTTCAAATTCAATCTTGGAATTAACGAAGGCCACAGGTCCATTAGTTGAAAACTATTAAGTGTTCTCCCCTTAAAACAAAAGACGCTTTTAAAAGTCTTATTAGGTTTTTATCGTATTTCTTTTTCTTTTCTTTTATTGTCAAAAAGTACCTGATATTCGACTTTCAAACTTGTTTCCTTGACTACGGTCACCATGGAGACGCTCTGAATATTAATTAGAAGGGCAGATCTTAGAAATTTGAAATTTGAGGTAGAATGGCGCTGCGCGTCCGTGTTCTTTTCAGTATAGTTTTGTTTGTCTGAGTCATGCATCTATTAAGAGGACTATTTTTAGAACCGACGCGCAGCGTTATTGAAGATATGTGCATAAGAAATGGAAAAAGAAGAAAATTTAAGTTTTATTTGTTTTAATTTCTTTTCAGAAATTAGTTAATTTACTGGATAAGTCTCATAAACCCTCTATTTTCTACTTCGAGCATGAAAAACATGAAAAAGAAACGGAAAATTAAAAGAAAGAAGAGAAGAATAAAAGAACAAGGAAAATTGGAATTCCGCGAACTTCGATATCTTGTACACATATGTCAAAAAGCGTCACAGCCAAACCCACAAGCAATTAAGTAACAATTCAGTAATAGACCGTTTTCTCAAGGTTACGTGCGCATCCGAATCTTGACGGGCCACAAAACTGAAAAACGCAAATTGAGTAAAATTGAGAAGCAAATTTTATATTTAAAGAGAAGATTAATCAATTTTATGCATTCTTATTGAAAAATTCCATAGAAATGTATGATAATTCTCATTATAAAGCTCCTGTTCTGGTATTGTGGCCCGTCAAATTCCGTGGATTTGGCCATGAGCGGGCAACCTTGAGAAAAAGGTCTATTTTAGATGCGGTCATTTTAGTCTTTTTATAATATGGCAGGGCTGCTATGCTTTCCAAGTTCGAATGCGTGACCAAAAGCTCAGCTAATATCCTGACCACAGACGTTTGCTATTGGTCTCGATCTCAGCTCGTTGTTTTTTGGCTGTGATGACGTTTTTTGAAATAGGTGTATAAGTTGAATTTAGCAAAAGCCAGGAAAATCATAACTTGTAACTTTAATTCGACCAATATCAGCAAAACTCACTTATACATTTATTTCAAAAACGTTGCTAAAAGCCAAAAGCAAAGACTGCATAGCTTGTGGGGGATTTTTTCGGTAGTTCAACCATTCTGAGACGCGGTCATTTAGTGTTTTTACAACTAACAGGCCGTAATTCAAGTTAAAATTTGTGCCCGAAAGCTCATTCAGTTAATACGATACCAAGAATTTGCTTTCATTCCCGACTTGTCACTTGTTGCCTTAAAAGCTTTTGGCTGTAGCAACGTTTTTTAAAAAAGTGTATATATATATTTATGTCGCACGTCTATGTGTGGGTGTAGCTGGTCGGTATATATGTGCATATATTTTCGTTCTGTTGAATTTTGCTATTAATATTGATATTGCTAGCCATTATTCAGACTTGACAGCATGCTGGCATTTCTTTGAACAAAATTTATGAGCAAATGAAAGTGAAAAATAAAAACTGAAAGAAGAATAAGATAAAGAAGAAGAGATCAGAAATCAGTCCAGAGATAATGATTAGTAATTGTGGTAGATTGTGCAGGATATTAGACTAATTCAGCTTGTACATATTTTTTCCACCAGCGACTGAAAGAAGCCAAATATTCATCTTCATCACAGAATTCTTAAAATATATTGCTAATAACGTCAATAGCCAACGGATGAAAACAATCTTCAAATGTCTGAAAAAACGTCTTTCGTTTTCAAATGAAAATTTCCAATATTTTGTCTTTACGGATAAGAACTTCTTAACGTGAGCGATTATTTGGTTTCGTTTTTGATGCAAAACAAACAGAAATAACCAAACCTATCCAGCTTTAGCATAAAATTAATAAAAAAGCCTTATGTTTGCTCAAAATGTATCCATGAATAATTTAGGTACTTGCGAAACTGTGGTTTTAAAAAGTGGTGCATTTTCAGACGGATTATAAAAGTTTGTGGTTAAGAGATAGGCTTTCTACCCCAGGTGTTACTATTCAGTCACAAAAGGCTTGTCAGCTTAATAGAATTGTGATTAACGAATCTGTCATTGGATCCTTGAAAGCACATAAAAACAAATTCGTTTTGAAGGAACGTTTTCAAAGGGGCTAAGAATCGTTACACTTTTTTTGAATATGTACGTTATCTTCATTTTTGGAATATTAAATTGGCCAAAGTGTATCAATGATTGAAAGTCAATTGCAGTAAAAGAGACTTATTATCAATAAATTTAAAAACAGCTTTTTTTTTTCACAACTAGTGTACAGTTTTTATGCATCTTTGATTTCAAAACGTGCTTTTGATACTTGCAGTGTTGAAATAGACATGAGGGTTAACGTGAGGCCTTTATGGATGGCGGATGGATGGTTGAATGGATGGGTGGGTGGGCAGTTGGATGGATGGGATGGATGGATAGATGAATGGATTTCAAGATACACATTTCTGTCATTCAAAGCGTGTGTTCTCTGAGTCAATATACAAATCACCCTACATGTAATGACGAGAAGCAGTTAATCAAAACGTAAGATAAATACTGGATAATTCAACTATAAAATGATTATCAATATTTTGATTGACGCTTTCATCCTATTTCCTTCTATTTTGTCCTATTTTTCTCATTTCTCCCTCCCTTTCATTTGCTCTCTTCTTCTTCATTCTTCTCGTCTTGTTATTCATTCATTTTCTTCGTTTACTTTGTATCCATTTCTTTTTCTCTCTCCTTTTTTTATTTCATTGCTATTCATCCCTTCCTCTCGTTTAACTCAATTATCACTATTATTGGCCTCATTGAGTATACTTTACAATCATTCATTCACTTCAGTTTTTTCTATTCTTCGATGACTTTGTTCTTAGTCGTACGATGAGTAAAGACTTCGACACACGATGCGACGTTGCCAGCGACGTTGCTCGCAACGGGGAAATCGCACGGTGTGTCCACCCGTGCAGCTGTTGCGCACGACGTCATCAGTGACGTCGTAGAAGAAAAACGAGTTCTACTTTTACGGATACGGGTGGACAAACGATTCCTCCGTTACAAGCAACGTCGCAGGGAACATCGTATCGTGTGCCCGAACCTTAATATCGGACTTAGCCTTTACTCGCTTGTTTAGCACTTCTTAAAGGCCTATACACACTAAGGGCTTTGCTCCGGGAGCAGGCTCCAGGGCCATTTTGCTCCTTCGTGTGTACCAAGATTTCATGCCAAAAAGGTTGTAGCAGGAGCGGAATTTTGCCCACGGCTCACGCTCCGGTCCTGATATTGTGGTTACTATACCAGCAACTACATGGACCACACTATCATGAAGCAAGCTCCCGCAGCATGTCTCTTGTATGTCTCCGATAGCACTAGTCGGCGGGCATGGGCAAATTAGTCAGATTTATAAAATAGTGTAAATAACGCTTAAAAATATTATTGCATGTTTAGAAAAAATCATCATCATAAAACAAACAAAGAATAAGAATAAAAAACCCGTCTCTAGTCTTAATATATATGCAATCAAAAAGCAAACAGATGATTGGAGAGGCTAAATAAGGGACCAGTCATTATTTATCTAGAGGAGGGCTGGGAGAAAAATAGGGGGGGTCAAGGCAATTTTAAATTAGCAAAGAGGGGGGTCATTGAATTTTAGGTACAAGAAAGGGGGGGCTTGTTAATCAGCATGATCTTTCAAATAATTTTTATATTGTAAACCAGTTGGATGAGATGTAGGATGAAGAAATTTAAAAAACTGACAGTTTATGAAAAATACCATTTGAATACCATGAGATATATCAAAATATCTTCAATATATTTTCTGAAAAACAATAAAATTATATATTGTCTGAATAACAATATAATCAGGACAGAAGAACTATGGCTGATGACCGACCTGTAGCTGATTTTGATCAACAAATTGGTTCTGGAGATAGTGAAAATGAAAGTGACAGTGATGAAGACTTAGTTTTGTATGACAGCAGCAGTGACAGTGATAGTGATGGCGATGAGGAAGGTGACTCTGCAGAGCTACTTACTGTTGAAAGGTCTAGAAGTGGTCGAACAACTAGACAACATTCAAGATATGTTGATTTCGTGCTTTATAAGGTAATTCTTAGGTGTCCCTTTTTTTGGGGGGTCATCTTTTAAAATTATAATACAGAAGGGGGGTCATCTGCAATTTTCTTCAAATAAGGGGGGGGGCTTTGACAAAAGTTTCACCTTTCAATGGCAAATTACCCAGCCCCCCTCTAGATAAATAATGACTGGTCCCTAAGGTCTTTTTTCTTTTTTGTTAAAAAGCTTTGACGTAGAGCTTTCGTGGAGGAAAGCCTTATAGTTCTCCATGCTGTTATGATATAAAAATCAACGCACAAAAGAAAACTTAAAAGAAAAGCGAAATATTTAAGTATTTTAAAAAAACCTTTTATCTACGTATGTATTAAAGCTCCAGCCATATTGAAGTCAAGATCACGTGAGTAAATTATCTGTCGACCAATCAGAATTAAGCAATATGTAATCAAGGGTTTGCAAATGGGAATGTCGAGCGGATCAAGCAGCAAAGATGGCGGACCTGGAAGCAGTTTTAGCCGATGTTTCCTACCTTATGGCGATGGAAAAATCCAAATCCACGCCAGCAGCAAGAGCCAGCAAGAAAATAGTCCTTCCTGACCCATCGTATGTAAAATTTGTTGCAATCTCGAGGCTTTAAAGCGAAGTGTTTCCTCGAGACTTGGTTCGAATGTGTGGGGTCTTATCTATGTGTTGTTCGCTTTCATTCAGAGTTTACCATGTAATGCATAAATATCTCAGCGAAAGAAATGAAGTTACATTCGACAAGATCTTCGACCAGAGACTAGGTGAGCTAGACTTTCGTTATGTTGTTTTTTTTTTTTACCACAAAGCGACATTTAGTTGAGTGTTTTAGCTTGAACGCTTTTCCCCTCATTACTACAACCCATCTATATTAAGCTTACGTATTCTCAGTATTATCTTGTATAAAGTAGACTATTCTTACCAAAATTAACTCTTTCTGTATACTTCCTCTTCTAGGTTATCTCCAGTTTAAAGAATTTTGCCAAACACAATGCGACGAACCGGTTCCACAACTCGATTTCTATGAAGATGTAAGTGACAACCCTAGTGTTGAGATCTTTATTTACCATCTCTCGTTCGCTTGGCTCTCTCTTCTTAGCTAGTTTTTGTACATGTAGTTGTAGCATAAATGTCTCTGGGTTGGGCAGTTGGAAAAACCAGGTATTCGAAGCATACATCATCCTTAATGCCATCCATTAGTACAAGTCGTCTGATCAACGGAAAATATTCAAGATATAAGAGTCAGAATGAAATAGGGGGCTGCGAAGACGTTTAGTGAACGAAAATATATCTTTCTACCGACAAACATCACATCACAATTGTCAGATGGAAAACTGCTCATGGGCGCCTACAACACTCTTTCGGAGGTTAGAAAATAGTGTTATTGTTCTATGGAGGTAATTTCCGTTAGTAGATTCTCTTAGTTTTAGTAATTATTTTATTCTTAAACCTATCTGATATTCGAGGGATAACGATCGTCAGCTTTTATGGCGAATTTCGCCTTTTATTCAAAACCCCAAAAAACTGAGCACACGATGAATTATAAATGCAAACCTACGGACTATACGAAAATCGGCCTGTGTATTTGAACAACTTGAGGATCTACCTTTATTATGACAGCATTTTTGAAGAATTCTGTGTGTGCTTGCTCGAGGAGAAAGCCATTTGAGCGTTCTATATTTACAGACAGAGAATCGTACCTCGAACTCCGTCCTTCGATCGCTCGAAAAGTTAAACAAAATCCGCACTTTTTTACTGCATCGTGGTCGGTATTGTTATTAAAGCAAGGGAGATTTGACTTGGGAATATTAGGAACGTGTAGGGTATATAAATTCATTCAGTCCGAATAGCCTTGGGTGTCGAAAGTCGAATGTTCGGTATAGATATATATATTTCTCGTTTTTTTAATGTTTCTTTATTTTATGGACATAGTTTCTGCTTACACAAATACACATCTTGTGGTATTGTGAGCAATTTTCACGCTCATTTGCAAAAGCTAGAAAATAATATTCCTCCGTTTACGTGAGCAAATGCTACATTTTAACTCCATAAAACGAAATTATAGACTTTTTTTGGCAGAACCACTGCAAGTATTACACAGAAAAATATATATAATCCATAAGATAATACATGTGCAATACTTGGGAAAGTCTGCACATTAAATAGAAAGGAAAAAAAAGTTAAAAATACCGGGTCCAGATCTAATGTTCTTGCTTTTCCAAATTTTCCAATCGATGTAGTTATAAGCAATACAATAAATAGTTTGTCTAAATTATAGTGGGCAAGTTGTTGCTAACAATACAGTATCGAGGAAACGCATTTTGGGGATTTCTTGGTATATATACCCATGCAAGCTGCTTGAGGCACGAATTGCACTCAATTTTATGTTTAGAATTATTAAAAAACAGTGCATTGTAGATCGATTTTAATAATTCCATAGGATTTGATCCTATATATGCCTTTATTTTATCATGAGAACAAAATACTTCTATAAAGTGTAATCTTTTTACTTGATAATAAATTCTAATGTCTATGTTATTTACCTCTTTGCTTCATTTAGGTCCTTGTGTAAGATTTTAAGTATAATTTTGGGCTTTCTTAGGGATCAAAAATGATAATATTTTCAAGCTATATGAATGCAGGTGTTAGGGCGAACTGTGTGACAGTGAGATGATATTGGGTCTAGCAAAGTATTACATTGTGTATATGGAAATTCTAACTGAGAATTAGAATAGCTGTTTTATTTCAAGTCTGAATGCTAATGTTTTATCTTCAAATAAAAGTTATGCATATTGATGAAAGGAAGAAACGAAATGCTGAAGTAGGATTATCTACATTTATTATAATTACAACCAGTGCAATAATGACCCATTTTGGAAATGAGAGTTGAATGAAACATGTAAACAGCAATACCCATAGAGTGTAAACTGTAACTTTAATTTTTATATATCTTAGTTTTTAAGCATTTGCAATTGCAGTTAATATGTATAATTATACATATATTAAGCTGAGGGTAATAAAATGAAAGGTTTTTACTTTTTTTAATCTATGGGGTATTAAATTTGAATTTCATACTCCAATTCTTGAATGAAGAGTTCAAAGAATAATTAAACTTGATGAAAATAAACAGCAATGCTCAATGAAATTGTGGATGTCTGACCTAGTGTTAGATTTTGTCATTTGTTTAACAAATAATTACAAATAAAGTTTACAAATTGTTGTAAGAAAATCAATTGAAAATGTTATACATTGATTCCCTTGATACTTCAGTCCATTGTATACAATCATCTACCTGTAAACCACATGACAGGAAATCAGGTTTCTTTTCAATATCCCATCAAATTTTGAAGTTCCTTCCGACAACCTTAAAGTATGATTTGTTGCTGAATCATGTCAAGACTTGATTCAGCATAGTTACATGCTTGCTAGTTTTTAATTCAGATAATCAAAAATTTATTTGATGCAGGAAGACCTTTGTGGTTGTCATGGTGATATATATTTTAACATGAAATATATCTAATATTGTATTAGTTACCAACGCTGTTGAATTTTATAATTATTTTTATTAAATTGGTGATAATTGGAACCACAGAGTGAATTTTGGATGGGGGGGGGGGGCTAAAATTCCAACTTTCTTAAAAGAGTAATGACTGAGACAATACTTTTTAAGAAAAGGAAACAAAAGACTTGTACTAAAGATCCTTTTGAATGAAAGATCCGATCATTTTTTGACACAAACTCATTTGCAACATTGAGTAGTCAAAGTAAATCAATTCAAATAGTTGTAAAATTACTAGGGGAGCTATAGCCCCCAGCCTGCTAGCTCCATGGAACCTAGATACATGTGACAATTTAACTTAATTTGTAAAAGATGTCATTCCCGTTTAGTTGGAATCCAGTAGTTTATTTTGCTAGTTTGATAGCTAGGTTGTCTGCTTGGTTTTATAGTAAACTTGGTTTTGTAGATATATGCAACTGTGACTAAGTCAAATTTGAGTTACTTTTTCAAACAAACGTTTAAAAACATGCAAGTGCATTTGCAAATACATTGAGGTTTTTTGATTGTTAATTTAGGATACTTCCATTTTTATACCTTTTCTTCTCCTAAGAAAAAAATGGAATAAATTAAATGAAATTAACAAAAGTGAAATAAGAGGAAAGAGTAAAAAATAAAATGAAATGAGGCCCAGGTCAAACGTTGAAGTTTACATGAGCTGAACCTAATGACATCAAAGAAAAACGCCTTATTATCCATTGTTTTCAATGAGTGAGGGTCATGTGAAGTTTGACGTTTGACCTGGGCCTAACCGAACAAGAAATAAAAATTCCAAATTCCATGTTATTTTTTGGTGGGGGGGAATTTTTTCCCCAAGAGAGTTAGAAATTTTGAACTCATGCATGATGAAGCAGTCAATTTCCTGTTTCACAGACATTTAATTTCATTTACTATCATTATTCTCTGAAAGGTCTTGTTACGGTGTGATCATTAGTTTGCCGGTATTTTTATTGTCTTTTGTTTAGCGTAGGTCCTTTAGTCCCCTAGTGTATTAGAACTAAGATAAAACGTATTAGTATGCACATAATCGCGCTCTTTTACCGGAAACCGTCCAGGAGTATACACATCGTTTTGTAAGTATCGATTCTTCTCGTTTATTTTATCGTATATAATATTTCATCGTTGTAATTTCGTATTTTTAGGAACCGTTTACCGAAGACCGTACCGCGCGTTCAAAATGTGTAATTAAAAGTTAAGGAATTTACCGACTCTTACAGGTCTTGACAGACAATTGGGTTGATGTTGAAGAAATGTGGTCAGAGACTTATAACAGACATATGAGACATAGATAATTATTATTATTATCATTAAGTGGAGTATTTCATGAATTAATAATTAAGTGGATTAAATTCCAGTTTAATTGCTATGAGGAACTTCAGAATAGAGACAAACAGATCAATATGTGTTTTAACTTATTTTCTTCTTTTTGTTGGTGTTTTATTTTTCATTTTTTCCATATTTTCTTACAAGATATTAACTGATATTTGGCTTGTTTCAGTTCTATTCTATAAACTGGATCGGTTGTGTGCCCACAATTTTTTTAAAATGGCATTTTGGGTGCCCTGTGTCAGATAGGAGAAAAATCCTGAGGCAACTAATCCTTGACGTCACTAGTTAAGGGTAACGTATCTGCTCTGATGACAGCAACAAGACAATGCTCCAACACACTATCTAAGTAACTGATCTTAAATTGATTCCTTGATTTATTTTTTGAATAACCTAAGTGGATTTTGCTGTACCGTCTGATCAAATGAAGACAGTTATAGATCAACTATATTACTTAAGAATAGAGCATGCAGCCCAAAATTTATTGAGGATGATTTTGAAGACTGACATTTAAGTAAAATAACAATGAGAGTAAAGGTCACAAACTGTTTTGTTTGTAACTGCTGCCTTAAATCTAAGTAAATATTATAAAGGCGATGACAATTACAACTATATGCCCACAGATTTACTTATAAGTAAATATTGCAAGAACAACAAAGTTCTTATCAGAACACCAATAAATGTGACTGGAATAATCAAGGTGGCTTACATGTTTGCCATTCAGTACAAGGATCAATTCCATCCAGGTGATTTTGGAGCTGCTTGTGTAAGTTTCTTTCTCTTATATTCTTTATAAGTGATATTTATAAAACAAGTAGCAGTATTTTATTAAATATAAAAACCCGAGGGGTAGCCGAGGGTTTTTGATATTTGATAAAACATATGCTGCTCATTTTATAGATGGCTTAAACAACGTCTAGGCATGTTCTCATTTTCTGCTGAATTTTTGAGGAATGAACTAAATTTGGCAGAGAAAATCCAAGTTAAAGTTGATGCAAATGAAGACCATTCTATATCAGAGATGTAAAACTCCTTCATGGTCACTGATTTCTATTGTGTTTTGCTCATTAATTATTTATTAGTTTTTTAAAGTCATTTATCAACAGCAAAGCAGCTCGTTCACTGTATGGCATGACAACCAGCACATTTTCTTCACCTTTTTCATTCGGCAAAACGTTCAATTTTCATTCTCTGTAGTTTGATAACATAAGGAGTATAGTTGGACATGAAAAGTCTATTTATGTCATAAATTCTATGAATATGTGATTGACACAAGTGTTCAATACCAAACTCATTTGACTACTTTTTCATTGCTAACCTTAGCTAACATTACATGAAGATTATTATACCAAGGGGTGATTAGAATTTTAGAACCACACCCAACCACTACTACCACTACTTCTTGGTACTTCCATTTACTCTAGATTAGGAAGGTATGGAAATTTTCTGGAATTACACAAGATATTCATTGGTATCTTACAAAATTTGTGTAGGTTGTGAATGCTAGAAATGTCACTTTAAAATTTAGATTGTAAATGTTACATTGCTGTGTTGATTTCTTTCAATGCTTAACATGTTGAGTTAGATTTTTGGGGTATTATTTAAATAGTTGAGTGCCACGGAGGCTATTTCAGCTGACAAATGTTGTTTACATTTTATATATCATTACCATACATTTGCAGTTTTCAAATCCCATACAACTCCAAAACTAAGTACTCACAATATCAATTTGAAAATTCCAGAAGTTAGTAATTATGACATTGTCTTTTATTTGATAATTTCTCTTTGTTGTAGCCTAGTTTGAATTATTGTAGTCTAAAGAGTAACCAAAAACATAAACATTAAACCTCCCACACATAAGCTTCCAGCTGTTATTCTCAAATATAAGACAAAGGATATAATTTGAAATAAGCTTAAAAATTAATAGAAAAAATTGTGAATCTGAATATTTTGGGGAAAATTCTGGTTTAATGAAGATAAATTAAAGTTAGTTGTTGGAGTTAAGATACTACTGTAGTATTCAGTGATAAGAGAGTTATATTTTCATTATGTATTTTTACTGCATGTCTAGATGATAATAATTTCAATGAATACCCAGCCTTAAATCAGATGAGTCATCTTCTTAATTGTATAATGTAGCTTGGGGGCTATAAAGCTATAACAGCAGCATTAACAAAACCTAGGCTTTCAGACTATTGCTTGGTGAAAAGTCTGTAGCGGAGAAAAATGAAAAATGGATGAAGTAATGACAAACAAATGAAATAATAAGAATTAAAAGATTCTTGTTGAAACATTTAAATATAAAGTTTAGCAATAAGACGATGTTTCGACGTACAAATGTCATTATCAAGTCAATGTTGTGTGAGAAACTTTGAGTTTTTATGGGTTAAATAATGAAATAATGCCTAATAAATTAATATTTAACATATGAACAAAAACTGTAAAATAATATACTCTGAATTATTTTTAATTAGGAAAAAAAACTTGTCATATGCAAATTTCATCATTTCTGCCTTTCTGTGCTGTTGTGTTTAAAATTATTTTTATAGGATTAGGATTTTTGACTGACATAAAACTGTAGATCAATTTGCAAAACAAGTTGGTGCAAATAGGGCTGGTTGCTACATTATTTTTAACCAATCAAATGCAATATGATCAGTGCTTCAAAAATCATATTTAATTGGATTATGCTTCAGAGGTAACAACATCTTCAAATGTGTTAGCAATCTGTTAAATAAATACATGTACATGTATTTGATCTCAGACTTTAATTTTTAAAATTCTTGTTGTGAATTGAATATCAAAACCAAGTACCATTATTCTTAAGCATCTCTTATTTTCCTTTTTCCTTTTCAATTTTTCCTTTTTCATTTCATTAAGACTTGCAGTTTGAGTATTTTGTTTTTTGTGTTATTTTGTGGGTTTAGTTTAATTTTGTAAGTGCATAAATTATCATAATGCCTTTGCATTTTCTGCTCTCTACAGTGACATAACAATTTTGTAAACTTAATTTTTTAGCAACTCCACCATAAAGTGCAAAAGTGTTTTATGCTTCCTTTTTATAGCATGCAGTTTAAAATGATTATTTCAGGCAAATAAATTGGAAATTAACTAAAGTATGTTTAGCGTGTAGTTAATCTTCACTACATACCACTGTTATTATTAGGTATCCTAAAGGAATTTGAACTTGTTTACATCAAGAAATACTGTTTAAATGCTTAAATTAGAGGACTCTCACACATGTGAGACATGAAAAAGGAATAGATTTAGGAAATAGATTTTACAAGTATGTGAAATAAAAAGCTAGTTATTGCAATAATTATTTAATCACACTGATTTGGTGATGATATTTAGTACCTTAATACGCTTTGCACTTGAGTTTGGTGCAACAGAAATTTTGTCATTAAGTTTTAATATCTAGCTCTCAATGTCTCTCTGAGCAGCTAAGAGCAGTTGCTATGACAGGCCATGAGAATGAATCTGATTGGCTGATTTTGTTTGGGCTGAAATACTGAAGCAGTGAAACAAATTCAGACAGTCAGATGCAATCATTCTCATGGTATATCGTAGCAGTTACCCTTAGAATTAACTAGATGTTCAAACTTCAAGAAGTCTATATGACAGTTAGTAGCATGTGACACTTAGTAGCATGTGACACTTATAATTGCCTACTTAACCAAAGTCAAGGGGATACTTTTTTGTTTCTAGGATTACTTCAAAGGGAGATTAGGGCTTTTTAACTGCTTTTCTACCTTAACTTTAAAACAAATTCAACATACCCGATGACCATCTGGTAGGAAAATGAACTTTATGCAATCTATATAATACAGAGTATATATAATATGATTGTTATTGTACTTTCAGTATAGATTATATATTTGCTGTCTCCTTAACTTGAAATGGTTCTTTAAAGTCAAGAGGGTATTCTTTAAGTTGGATTAAAGAGATTAGGATGATTTAATAACTTGATTGTTTATTTGTGACCTTTCAAGATCATAATTTGTCTAAAACATGTAGATATTTTTTATGTATAAATGTATTGGTATAACTGTAATATTGTACATTTTTATCTGAAAATGTTATGCCATAAGTTATTGAAATAATTAGAATAAAATTCTATCAGGGCAAAAAAAAGTACATAGCTCTGCCAATGACCAGCTGTTATTTTTAGTGATCAGGCTACATGTATTATCAAAAACTGATGTTATCTCAGGATCAAATTCTTCAAGTTTTTTGTTTAATATTGTGCCACGTTGTTCTCACAGTATTCCTTTTAAATTTATAGCAATAGACCTAATCGACTAACATGCTGCTATGTATGTTTCGACCCAATTCAAATCTTTTGGGAATAAGATTCTTTGTCTTTTGTATTTGCATAGCATGTGAAAATGCAATGGAACAAAAGTTCTTATTAGGTAGTTCTTAGGTTTTGAATTGGGTTGAAACATACATAGCAATGTGTTAGCCGATTAGGTCTATTATTAATTTATCATGATTACTTTCATCATGATTACATTGTCATCATTCATTATAATCATGATTATTATCATGAGCTCTCTGAACGAATAAATGAAAGAATTAATGAATGGATATAAGAAACATTAATATTAATTTTTGTTTGCTTCCTTTTATAATTAAATTTATTTGTTTGCTGTTGACAGATAAAAGAATATGAGAAGTGTCAATCCCAGGAAGAGCGACTCAAATTGGCCAGGAATATCTTTGACCAGTACATCATGTGTGAATTACTTGCTTGCTCTCATGTATGTACATAGAAATGTAACTAGAAATATTTGCATTCAGTGTATGTATATAAAATCGTATGAAGAGAAAAATAATATTATGCCCTTGACTGGAATCAAACCTTACATGTACATCCTTGGTTTACTAATTGATATGTTAATCCTATATATATATTAGTATGCTGCTTGCAGTAAGAAATAAAGTTTATGTATAATAATGATGTAAAGTTTATCTATAATAATGACTTACTGGTGATCAATTGTAATGAAACTATGCCTACTAAAATGATAGTATATATAGCATATTGTTGCACTATTAACATTGCCAATATTTTCCATTCCATTTGGGAATGGAAGGTTGCTTCTCACTTCTGGGGTCTCAGGTTCGATTCCTGGACTTGGCATTTCATGTGAGAAGAGTTCTTGCCAAGGGCCAATGTGGAATTTGATTAATAAAAATTGATGTATTTTTTATTTCAGTCATTCTCATTCAGTGCTCTTCAGCATGTGCAAGAGCATATAACTAAAAAAGAGTTACCATCAAATTTATTTGAGGTAAGTTTTTTGTTCAAAAGATGCACTCAGATGCTTCCCATTAGACAATTTCAAATACTAATAACATCATTATTACTTATCTCAAATTTCTAGACATTATATTTCTAAAAAAACTACTTGCATGTGGAATTGGGCGCTTTCTGGAAGGGATAATTATCTCAGCACTAATTAGCTTTACTACTAAATTTTTTTATATACAGTACTTTTCATTTTTTTTTTAATTCACGTTGGACCTTTTTGTGCAAAACCTAGATCCATTAACTTTAAATATTTATTTCACATTTTTTTAATCAATAATTCATTTTATAGCTACATGAATACTAGCTACTTAGTAGCTTGTATTTTATAGAAACAAAAAAGTGGTAATTATACTGTAGACTGTGTTGGTGTACAGAAAAAAATGGATATCATTAATGAATGTTAAACACTGTGCTTATATTTTATATTTTATAAGTATATCTAGTCTATTAATTGCTTGGATATTGAATATCATTCTTCACAGCCATATATGCTTGAAATACGAGACAGTCTGAGAGGTTCTATTTTTCAGAAATTTTTGAAAAGGTAAATATCATAAGGATTCCCAGACAATTTCATGATCATGCGTAATTTGTCTGGAGTTTTTTTTCATTTTTTTTTTTATTTTCCCTTTTCCCTCCAATGCAATGATTATTAAATCCATCATAAATACCTGCATGAAGACAGTACCATAACTTATGGACCAAGTTTTTTTTCCACTGCTTATGGCTGTGGAAGAACATGTGGGCCATAAAAAAGAGTCATAAAAAAGTGGGAAAAATGAGAACTTATGTACAGACTGAGCAAGCAATGTTAATAACTGATGTTTATTATATGGCAATGAAAATACAAAAATAAGGTTGGTGGTCCATATGGTAAGTTATGGACTGCAAATTGGCCAATGAGAGGGTGTGAAATAACCTTGTCATACTGTATAATAAATCGAACTATTTACTACATATCATTTTAGAGTGGCTTTCTTATGAGTAGGAAACTTGTACTGACATATAACATGAACAGCACATGGTAAATGCTGTAAGATTGAAGTGGCTTCACATTTGATTTAAATGTAAATCATCCAATCGTGTATAGTTATGGCTACAATATGGCTACGAATTTGTGTATCATTTGCCACCCATATTAAATCTGCTCTATTAGAAGGGTACTTCCAGAAAATGCCCAACTGAACCTCATCTATAGAGAAGGATTGATCTTACATCTAGAGCCACTTCTCCACTCCCAGAAAGTTTCTTATAGAAAGTACTAGAATATACAATGAAGATATCTTCCTCAGACCCTCCCCACCCCTTGAACAAGCATGAATATTTTCTAGAACTGCACATCACTGATTTGTAGTCGTAATTCATACAAGCTGACACCAATTTTGGTAATTTCTTTGTTCATAGTGACAGATGGGTGAGATTTTGCCAGTGGAAGAACCTAGAACTGAATATTAATGTGAGTTTGATGTCCCTCCTTAAAAGCACACTTAAAAAGCTATTTTTCATTTAAATAAGTTTCTTTTGTGCACATTATTTTAAAAAATCAAAAATCCTAAACTTCTAGAATATTGACTTCAGGTTATCATTGAAATCAATTTTTGCCCCCCACTTGAAATTCACTTCCCATATACAATATATACATGTTGATAAATTATAGAGAAAATGAATGAATGAGTGACCTGGTTAATTTTATTTATTTCATAGCTTACAATGAATGACTTCAGTGTACATAGAATCATTGGTAGAGGTGGATTTGGAGAGGTCTATGGCTGCAGGAAAGCAGACACTGGAAAAATGTAAGAGTTTTATATAAGCATAATACATATCTCACTTTTAATGCATATAAATTTCACTTCAATAGACCCTTTCAGCTTCGTTGTTTGTTTACCCATTTCAGACCACGTGATGTCACTCTTGGGAATTATTTCTT
>WUAP02035674.1:0-18892 GCA_015163945.2 Stichodactyla helianthus | reverse complement strand
ACGAGGCTAAGCCTGTACAAATGAATCCGTGGTCAAGGATTACAGCGGTAATTATGGAATGCGAAACAGGACTATTAGGTTCGGCTCATGGAAAGTTCGACGTCTGAACCGGGCCTAAGATAGATAAATACTTCTAATTAAACAGGATAGCTCATTCAGTACATTTATTATATGGCTACGATAGTACGCGCGCTCTGATTGGCTGATTTCCGGTCTGATTTTCCCATCTGATTTTCCCATCTCAGACCGGTAAGTTAAGTTCGCCAGTCTTTCGTCGACGCGGCTATAAAAAAGCCATGTAATAAACGATTTATTAACCTCGCTTTGCTTGGTCTGTACGGGAAAATATCAGACCTCAGTCTTTTATGTACTGACCTCGCCTAACGGCTCGGTCCGTACTATCAAGACCTCGGTCTGATATTTTCCCTTACAGACCTCGCGCTCGGTTAATAACCTCTTAATATATGCCGATATCGTTATCATGATCAATAGATAGATAAATACTTACTTGTATTCATACCGATCTAGAAAAAATTCTTTAATGAGAAATAAATTTTACGTAAATTTACAGGGAAAATTTGCTTTTCTGAAAAACCTTAGATTTGCTTTTAATGTCCAATAACCATATCGCGCCATTTTTCTATCCCAGATTTCTTTGCGCTCCCATTTCCCAAGCTCCTTTGCGCCTCTATATTGCATCTAATGAGTTAAAATTTAATTACAAGATATTAGACTAATATTCAATAATAATCAAAAATGAAGTAAGCATACAGTGTTATTGAGAAAGTAAATTAAATTTTTCAAAAAGAATTTATTTCGGTGTTAACTCCCAGAGTTTCTTAACTATAGAAACAGCAGGCCGTTTTCGTAATTTATTATTTTGGCCAGTTTCAAAAACAGAAAGTTCGAAGACTTCAAATAATCCTTTCAAAAACTGTCAAATCTTTGAGGAAATAAATTCTTTTATTTGGGTTAAAAATTCTCTATTTTCGAACGAATAAGTCGAAATAACTTAGGGAAAATATGTAAGCTTTGATAAGTTCAAATATTTGAATAAGTTTTAATATTTCAAATGAGTATATCTTCACTAATGACAAAAAAGTATGGGTTTCCCATTAGCTAAGGGAGTTGTCTGGAAGTCAAGAATGGCTAAGAGATACGATATCTCGTGTGTGTTGTTATGGTAACTAGCTACTTCGATCTTGTATTGTTGCTTGTCTAGCAGCTGGTTTCATAGGAATTCTATTATTATTTGAATACGAGGAATTCCCCCCGGCCTGAATAAATTGCTTGCTGAAACTCCTGTCAGATTGTACTCTTTCCATTGTCTTAAAATTCAACATCAGTTATATCCCCAAAAAACCATTAATAAATCATATGAAGTTTAGCGCCGACTTGCTTTAGATATCTATAGTAGTGTTTTTATTTGCTCTAAGAACTTAGCAACTGTAGCCCGTAATCGAGATGTGAAGAGAATCATTTTTAGAACACAAGGCTGTTGTTGACAATGAAACTCTCGTAACAGGTTGATATGTTTTTGGTCTAAGACCGGAAAATCAGGAAGATATATGGCCGTTTAAATCGTTCAAAATGTTGAGAGAGGGTTTGAGATTGTGTGCTGCGTGTAGTATTCCAAGTCCTGGACCTGCGAAGCGACTTTACTATCAACACAGAGACTACGGCCCGTTCTTTCCAATCTTAGAAGACGTGCGAAGGAAATCCAATACCTGTCTTTACAACGGTGGAAGAGTCGTTGTTTGTACGAGTTGTGCCAGCCATCTTCTAAGGCAATGGGCAAATTATGAGAAAAGTTGGACTCCTTTAGAGAAGCGAACGTACACACTTTTATCAGGTAACAAACTTTCACTTGTGCTCACTATTATTTTCAGTCGAAATTGCTTGCAATGTTCTATTTTTTGCCATTCATTTAAACTCCTTACCTCCAGTGTATGCCGGAGTTAGCTTTCCAGTCATATGTGACAAAATTAGAAGTTCAAAATAAGGCGAAGACGAGTTAATTCAGATCAATTTTTAACGCAACTTTTGAATTGAATTTCGACTTTCCACATTTTTGTTTTTGTTTTTAGTCCAAGACAAGAAAGCTACAGTCGAGGACATTAATGTTATCGTCTAATCTTAGTGAACTTTAGTTATTTAACGATGAAAACTTGAAGTAGATGTATTTTACTTTAAAGTTAAAACGATATGGAGTAAATTATTTATTTGTTTGTCGCTGTGTTCTCGGGGACGATTCTATAAAACAGTATTCTTTTGGCCGCCGTACAACTGGAAAATAAAATCTACTCGTCTACTTAAATAAACACTTCTCTAACGATGAAAGTATAGTTCCGCTGTAATAAAGAACCAGAGTTACTCATATCAAAGATCATTTACCTTAAAACTACTTGGCACAAAATGAGATCCTGTTATTGACTTAATAATAAATGGAAAATTTAATTTTTTGTTTACGAATAATGCCCGCCTTCGTTCCAAAATTTATTCACGATTTCGGTCTTGGCTTACAGAAAAAACTAGAGGAAGCTTTGAATTTAACATTTAGTATTTGGATGTCAAATGCGTGATAAAGAGATAGCGAGAAGCATGAATAACAAGCTCTGGACAAAGACTAAAGGTTTATTATAGAAGAGACTATTTCCGAATTCAGTGCCTAACTTATGTTTTGAGCATAAATAGATCTAACAAAATCAACAATGGCTTGTTTTCACTTTGACAAAAAAGCTGTTAAATAATATTTTAAACGATTGTTTTAAAAAGATTATGGAGAACTGAATAAAAGGAAAAAATCTTCGATAGTTAGACATTCATTTCTCTTATTTTATTTTCAGAAGAAAGGTTGGCGCGAAAGGCCGCCCAGAAAGATGGTCTGATGTCTAAGGTCTCTATGGAAACCAACGGAGAACATGTTGAACTACAGCAAGATATTCAATCTTCACGGATAAAACCCTCGAACGTGAAGCCTAACCCAAAAAACAGAGAAACGAGAAACCAAGAAACCTCCTCAAGCGATAAGGTGATATCTTCAAGAATGAACGAAAGGCTTACGCCATTGAGTTTCATCAGTGACGACAGCAGCCCATTTCAACGTGCTGTGAAGAAGGTCTCCAAGCAGAATACTAGAATTTTGGCAGAATATAACGAAGGGAACAAACAGCCGGGATCCTTTAATTTAGACAGTCTGGAAAAGCACGAATGGAATAACGAAGAGCGGACTGCAAACGAGGTCGCAGAGACGACTCCAAGAAAAAGAGCGCTCGCTTTGTGGAATTTACCCGGTGAGGATATTCGAACAAAAGTTCGTGAGGAACTTCAGGAGAATATCGACGTAATGATACGAAAAGTGGCTGAGATTCAACATTTTGAGAATATGAGAAGATATGAACAAGAATTAAAAGAAGCTGCAGATAGAATGTGTCGAGTACAGAACAGAGAGAGTGATATTGATCGCATGTGCCAAAGTTTGAAAGCACAGTTACAGGAAGAGCTTTTGTTTAGGGACACTCTGAGGGTTCTTAGAGAAGGGGAAAAAGATCTGAATGGTGATAAGAATGTTATAATGAGCATAGAAGCGCCACCGGCGAGTCGTCAAGAAAAACACACAGAAAAACGCTCTACGAAACCAAGAATTACAGAGGTTACCGATGCAAAAAAGACAGGAAAAGAATGGAAAGAAAAAACAGTTAGGAAAAAAGCGAAGCAGAAAACAGTGAGTGGACCGACTGAGACAAGCCTGGCACTAGTGCCATGCCCGACCGAGGAGGGCCCGGGAACGAGGGCCCGAAATGACGCCGAGCGGATTACGAGTGCAACACGAAAGCTCGACGTGGTTGTTCGGGAGTTGGAGAAAGAACGCGAATGGCGGAAGAAAACTGAGGATATTATTGTACAACAGAGAGAAATGATTGAAGAGCTTCGCAGTGGGATTCAGGGCGAAGTTCAACGTCTAATTGAGGAACAGAATAAACGATATCAAAAAATAAAGGAAAATATTGGACAGTATGAACCGCCGAGAGGAAAACAGAGTCCTGGACCTAGATCCAGTCCTAACGGCCAAGCTAGGCCGCGGAGCCCTAATAAGAAAGCCTATATTAACATGGATAGGGCGTCACCCGTAGACCAAGATGCAGTGCGGAGGAATGGAGAAAAATTGAGGTCACGTGAACGAAGACGTCGACGGAAAGACCGGTCACGTGACGAGTGGTTATATCAAGATGATCTTCCTACAGCAGCTAGGAATAAAAAGTATGATGACGATGTTGGTGATGGTGTGATGGATGATTCTGATGAGGAAGGCTCACCACTTGCTACCCCTGAGTATTACATCCAATAGGTTATCTATAAGTATGAGAATGACGATGATGACATGACACTTAATCATACGTGCTGTGATGGTGGTGGTGATGGCACTGCATGGTGATGGTGATGCCATTGATGATGATGGTGGTGGTGGTGATGGTGATGTTGATGTTGTTAATTGTATTCAAAAACTTTACAATTGATATTAATTGATAAAACTGGAAATGCAGCCAATTTAAGAAAAGTGGTATATCATTAATCCCATGATGATTTTTGCATTTACAATTGTTGCACGTGCACAATTACAATAAATAAACGAAATAAAATAAAAATCACATATAGAAACAATGTTTATAACAGTTTAATCAATACACATTCATATATCTTATATACACTCTGTTTTTAAAATATCTTCCCTTTTGACTACATTAAACTTATAGGCTCTGATGCTGTAGAAATTGAATAAAATGAGGATGCATATTTACCTGTCAGTTCAAATTCTTGTCTGTGCTTACACCTTGCCTAACCTTTTAAAATAGTTTTAACTAGGGTATGAATAAGCTGGGGATGGAGGTGTTGTGAAGATTTTAAACAAAAAGACAAATCTACTGGTATATAACCCTTTGTTATGCCAGGCATAAAAACAATCTAACCATGCAATCTTTGGCCATACCTTAAAAATTGAATATTCTACCCTTCCTTCTCATTGTATCATGCATTTTCTGTAACCCACCCTTTTGAGGGCTCAAATTCCCCCTCACTCCACTGTCCTTCCCCTGCTGATTCACAATATGATTCTTTCGTCTGACCTTAATATTCATATTATCATTCTGTAAAAGAAAATAGAATTCATGTCTTTTAAAATGACTATAAAATCAAAAGATTTAATCAAACAATTGAATTTTATAACTTAATTGAAACAAATTTTAAGGATTTACTTGAGATGTGAAAAGAAAGGGTTGAATGCGTTCTTCCACTGGAATTCCATTTCACTTGACATGACAGGAGTTCGTCTGCATACCTTCTCTTACTATTGGTTTTTAACATTCCACTGTGAGTACAAGAAGTCCTTCAAGAAGTTAAAGTTGATCTCCCTCTTCTCATTTTGGTGTGTAAGAAAGATGGCAGCTTGTTGCTTGCTTTCATTTCTTTACCATCAAGGGATGTTGCACAAGATTTAGTTACCAAAAGATGCTACTGCAAGATGTTTATTCCCTAGTAAACTATTCATAGGGAGAACTTGTAGTTCATGTATTCATCTTATGACTGTGTGTTTCTTAAGCTTAATAGGAATGCTCGATTTGCACATAAAGATGTTTAACACCAACCTGCAAGCAAGGAAAATAGGGAATGATTAATATAGATGAGATAATTCATGAATAATTAATGAGGCCAAAACAATGGAAAATCATAAGCGTAAAGGAGTTTTTAATTTCAGATAAAGATTTGTCCTCATTTGCATTCCACTTTAACTTGAATTTTCTCGGCCAAAATTACTAAATTCATTTTAAAAATCACTACAACATGAAAATACAGTCCTAGACATTTCCTAAGTGATATAAAGTATTCATGATCAACCTTTATGGGCATAAAATGGCTTGCCATTTTAAATGCCCATAAAGGTCTCCTGCTCATACTTTATATATTACTTATAATACCATATAATGTATTCTCTTCCCTATCATCAGTATCATCAATCCTTTCATTGCCATGAAGGTTACCCTCATCACAACCACCATCCTTCTCCTCATCATCAACAGCAGCATCACCACCACCTTCAATATCACCATTACCATCAGAAGCAACATCATGATCATTATCATCCAACACACCATCATCATCATCATCAATACCATCAACCATCATCATCACCTTCACCATATTTATCTGTGTGGCAGTACCATCACCATGGCCACCACCACCATCATCATCATCTGCAGCAGTGGCATCATCACCTTATACCACCATCACCATCATCCAAAGCATCAGCATCACTACTCATCACTTTTCACTGACATCATCATAATCATATGCAGCAGGCAGCATCAACATCTTACACCACCATCAGCAGCACCATCAGCAGCATCACTTTCATCATCATCATCACCTTTCACTGTCATCATTACCACCATGAAGCATCATCCATTTCATGAGCAGCATCATCTTCACTGTCATCATTTTGAATCTTATCAACATAATGCTAGTAAATAAAAGTTAACTCCCAGACATCAATCCTTACCTCACCAAATATATGATGGGTTGAGCTAAGAATTTTGTGGGTGTCAGAATTCGGTGCTACAAGAAGACGTAATGTACCAATAAAGTTCTCACTGCAAAGAAAATAAAAAATCCATGTTAACAAATAAAACCTTGTTCAAGATGGAAATCAAATTATTAGATTTTATAAAATGATATCCATTTTATATTCTATCCCAAAATTTCTTGCAGGATAAAGGGGGCTGACTTCTTAAACGTTTTCTTATGCTGTCAGGTTTTGTTGATGAAGAATTATTATCATCATGATCAATGAGAAAACCTACCTGTCTAGTGTCCAAAAATGAGGATCTTGAATACTATAAACATTTTCTATCTGATTGACCTTAAGATGAAAAGGGAACAGTTTACACATGATTGTATCAATACATAAGGCATGTGGTAATGATGAACAATTCAGGCTTTCAAGATCCTGAGACAATCACACAAGCTTTCTTGCAGAAGAAAATTTTGATTGTAGGTGGGGAATCTGGAATAAAGTGTATTTTTCAAACCTTTCCCATTTCTTCAATTCACTCCCGACCTTACATTCTTTTCCTCTTTGGCATCCCATTTCCATTTCATTTTCAATCCACTTTCATTCTGTTCCATTTAACCTCATCTACCTCCTTCTGTTTCATCAAGTTATAAGTTATGGAACAGATTTTTTTCCACTGCTTTAATGGCTTAGAAAATGAGGATTCATATATAACTTATGTACAGACCAAGAAGCAAGGTTTTAAGATGTTTATTATTACTGATAAATTACTTTTATCTTTACCCTTTGATAAGCAATGTGTAACACACTTTCCAAGGCTTTTGGTGTTCTTTGCATTAGAATTCCTGTTGAATCTTTCAATAAAGGAATAACACTAAAAAAGAAAGAAAATAAATAAATGTATAGAAAAACCATAAATAGCATATCCCAGATTACCCTATTATTGAATGACATGTTTACCAGAACTTGATTTTACAAGTTAGAAAACAATGCCTTGATGTACAATTTATCAATAACTAGGATTTGAAAATGATAACATAAATGTACATTTTACTAACCTGAACACTATTAAGACAGAAATAAACATAGAGCATATAGGATCTGCCATCATCCAGCCTGTAAGAAAAAGATACCAGTTTTATTCTGCTCTATTAACAAGAAAGGCGTTAATCCTTGGCACAGAATGACTTCCTGTTTTAAACAGACCAAAAACGTCAGTAATCTACCACCAATTCATACAGTGTTCAAATTTATCTTATCTATCAACTCCAAAATAAGATTAACATGTTTGTAGTACAGAGCATATATACCTCCTCAAGTGATCATGATTGACAACACATATTCTGGAAAATATTTGTCCAGCAATCACCAAAGTATATTGGGAGGTGTTTCTCAAATAAATTTGCAGTATGTTCCTTTTCTTTTCACTTTTTTTTTTAATTTCTGGGTAGAGGGTGAGGAGATATCAGAAAGATAGATATAGACGTACCAAACTGGTGAATTAAAATAGCAGAGACGATGACTCCTATGCTACCAAGAGTATCAGCAAGAACATGAAGGAATACACCTGGAAGGATTAGCATCAGTTAGCCATGCAGCTATATGAAACCAAATTACTTCATCCTTCCTTCCCTCTGACCCAATAAGCTCAGTTGGTAGAGCATCGGTCTGTTGTGTGGAAGGTCATGGGTTCAAGCCCTGGCTGGACCAACACTCAGGGATTTAAAATAACTAAGAAAAAGGTGTGCTGCCTTTGTAATAATAATATCTGCAAATGGTTTAAACCTTCATGTGGCTCAGATGATCATGTTAATGGTGATCTTGCACATTATAATGTTAAGCATTTCATTTTGATTTCATTTTCAGTTTTCAGTTTTATCACTTATGCCATCCATCCTTAACCATTCATTTCAGTTTTATTAAAACCCCTCATACATTAACCACTAATAAACACATGCAATTTACCTTCCATAATCTTAGCAGAAGACACTGGGTTATTTGGACCTGATGAAACAATATCACTGTATTATTATAGTTTTTATTAAGAACATGTTAAGTATATAAAATACCAATATTAATCTTACTTTCTCCATGGCTGTGTCCATGTCCATGCCCACTGTGGGAGTGTCCATGACTGTTATGTGCATGGCTATCATGTGAGTGTCCATGGTTGTGACTATGGCCATGCCCACCGTGAGAGTGACCATGATCTGCAGAATAATAATAATAAATCAGATTTACATTGGCCATTTAGATTTGACATTTATAACGTGCACCGTTGTCACTGTGTGGTTTGTTTGACATCATGCAAAGTCATTGGATGAGCAGAAATCAATGTAAGGCAATTACAGCATGATGTGCAAAGGTACGGCCACTTTTAATGTATTTGCATACTTTTATGCACATTTTTTTGTCAGTCAACTGACACATCTCAATGAGAAACTGTCTGGTTTTATCAAATAAGGTGTGTAATATAGCTTGTTTGGCAGCAAAAAGCCTGTAATCAAAAGCATGCAAATACATTAAAAGTGGTTATACTTTTGTGTCTTGCACTGTAATATGATTGGCTCTTGATGTTGAAACTTTTGTAAAATGGCCAGTGCCACTCCTATAAACTCTTATAAACTTTCAAGCTAGGTTGATTAAATTTGATAACCTGTTTCAAGTATGATTGCATACCTCCTTGTCCATGTTGAAATACGAATATGCCAATAAGATTGACAAAGAATCCTAAGACAGATACTACAAACAGACGCTCATGCTTGACCTCTGGAGGATGAAGAGCTCTCTAGAATTAAGGAATATAAAAAGTTGAAAATGTCAATATCTCATCACAACTAAGTCAAAGTATGTTGTCCAAAATTGAATTACAGTGTAGGTCTCTTTTACATGTGACAAGTGGTATCTCATACATCAATAACTCATTCATTCACTTATTCATTCATTTAATCATTCCCTTACCTCTACAGCTTCAGAGAATATAAAGAAGGCTACAAAAATCAGAAAAAGTCCATTGACAAATCCAGCCATAACTTCAGCTCTACCATACCTACAGGCAAATCATTAAAACAAGTATTTCTTACGATTTCTTATCTTTTTTTCTTTTTCTTTTTATCTGAATTCAATCCAAAGAGTAACTAAAGTTGCATTTTGCAGACGCATCTAATTGTTGCCATGAGACGATTCCACGTGCAGTGAATTGGTTTACTCGCAAATAGAAATATAATATTCCCTTCTAGTTAACATAAAAGATCCTTGTTTAAAGAAGTGTAATATCTGTTTGTATTAATATTGCTTTCAAAATCACCTGAACAGCTGATACAAACACCAAGAATGTTATTATTTTTATCATTGAAAGGAAGTCAAAACTGCATGGCCTTAAGCTTGTAGTGTAAATAATTTCTGTGAATCATGCTTTGGTCATACTTGAGTTAATAAGTACAGTATAAATTTAAAACATGTGCGTTTGAATGGGATAAATAAACGTAGCAATAGAAAAAATCGGGATAACAAATGACAGTTTTTATCGAGATTATTTCCATGCGTGATGAAAAGAGGTCTCGTACAAATGATTTATTATGGAAGCATGGTTAACGGAACTCACCCGTAAGAGTACCGCTCGTTTTTACCCCATCGGGAAATCACAGACGCTATAAGACCAGCTAAAAGTGCTGTACAATCAAAGAACATGTGGAAAGAGTCCGAGATAAGACCAAGACTGCAAAAGAATAAAATTCAAATACAGTTATTTCCCTTGCACACTTGCATTCTATTATAGTTTCTAAAATGTAATCGTAATTTGACAAAATCTTCACCTGTTTGTCCATATTCCGTACATCAACTCCACGAAAGCAAACGAGAAATTTAATAACAGAAAGAAGAATAGATTTCTGGAGCTTGGACTTGATAAAATAGCTCTGAAAAAATACAGAATACAGTATTAAATTTCCGATGTCTAGATCATAGACTTCGAACGTTTGATCAAACTTACTTTATCCATTCAATAATTCGAGATTTCAAGCGGATCGACGGCTTGAATTCATCGCTTTTGTAGCTATCTTTACTAGAGAAGGGTAGCATGACGTCTTTAGGGGGAAATAAAGCCTTTAGAAGGTAGTTTTATAGTATTAATTGAACATCATCAAAGCCGGCTTCTAGTCTACAAAATACGTGGCAGCTCAGTTAGTAACTTCCGGTAAGCTTGCGGGACATCATGGGTACCGGAAGTAATTTTGCTTTTTTTTTTTTTTTGCCATTTTTTTCTTATTTCTTTCAGTCTGAGGAAAATGATTAGATTAAGATATAAAGAAACCTAGAAATGATTTTATTATATCTCTTTTTAAGGGCACGAATTTTCTTCACTTTGTGTTCTGTTTTCGAAACTTTGGGCTCCCTGTGTTAGGACGTGGAAAATTCACGAAACGAAAATCATTGATGAAAAGACACTTCAAAATTGTTAACAACAAAAAAACAACATAAAAATAACTCGGGTGAGGAAAGATTTTTCTGAAAATACTATTAATTTTCCTTTGTGATTTTGGGTGCAAGGTACCCCCACCGATTTTTAATCACTGCTCATTCTCTTGAGTATTATTATCCTCTCTTTCGCTGACATTCAAAAAAGATACATAGAGTCAATGTCATTAACGTTGTCAAACGAAAAAAGACATTTAGACTACATGAAATGTCACGTGATTCATTTGTTTATTCGTTTAAACGGATAAAAATTTAAATTTAAACTGGAGTATTATTAACAGTTAACAGGGAATAATAAGTATAAACTCTACATACACACAATGATTTCCTTTAACAAGCATTTGGGCTGCATTCATTATGTATGGCTGTGGGGGGCAGTTGAAATTCAGGGGGGATCTGAAAATTTTCTCATCAGTTATTAGGGATTTCAATCTCTTTTTTATTTATTTATTGGGCTGCATTCATTATAGTATGGCTGTGGGGGGCAGTTGAAATTCAGGGGGGATCTGAAAATTTTCTCATCAGTTATTAGGGATTTCAATCTCCTTTTCATTTATTTATTTGTTTGTTTGTTTATTTATTTGACATTGAGGTGCGTGGATGCAAAATTTTATTAAAACCTACTCTGGGGGGATACTTGATTTTTTTCTTATTACAATGGGGATCTTAAAATTTTCCTAGTACATACAGCCTTAGAGCGAGTTTTTAGCTACCACGTGATATTTATTCTAGTCTAAACGTCTTTTTTCGGTGGACAACTTTAATGACATTGACTGTATATGTGGATGTACTACCAAGATTTTTTGGAACAGAGCATGCAAAGCTGATGTGCTTGGGCTGCCTGTGGGCTTCAAAACAGGTATTTCAAGTCAGACGTATTATGAAACCATTAGAGTGCTGTGGTGGTTTTATTAATGTGATCGACATTTTGTTTTGTTATTTTTTGGTAGATCTGAGGTAAGCTTCTTCAAAATACTTACGAGATGTATGTAGCTATTTCTAACGTCATTTGGCTTCTATTTTACCATCAAAACAGAAGTGCTTGAGTTACTAAATTTCGTATCAAATGGAGCACAATGGAGTAGTATTTGTACCGTATGTTTTTCTTCAAGAAATAGAAAACGCGCTCGAATACTGTGTGCAGTAATAAAGCACGTGGGTATAGGCAGACCACGAGAGATGTCACGAGGCGTAGCTGAGCAAATTTTTTATTTCTTTTATAAAATACAAAGGTGCAAATTCGCGTGCTGGTTGCTCAAGCAGAAAGCGAGCTTAAAGCGCTTTATAGGGTACAAATATTTCAAGCCTTTTCTCGAGCAAAAACCGTTGTGTTCCTAGAAAAAATCGATTCTTCATTCAGTCTTGGAGTATTGATTGATAACATGTATTTTTTAAGATTATAAACTTGATGGTTAATTCTAGTACTAATGATTTCCTGAAGTCAGACAACAGGTATAGTTTGCCTGTTGGACACAGGTATCCCAAGTTCATGTTCATCACGTGCATTAAGATAATCGCTGTACATGGTTACAATGATGTTATTGTTGTTATGTTAAATTTTGTTGGGAAATGTTGTTATTGCTGCTGTGTGTTTATCAGTTTTGTAACTGTTTCATGTTAATTAAGTCATTGCTGTTGTTGTTGTTGTTGTTGTCCATTGTTGTTCTTGTTGTGCAAATCCTAATACAATCTTCTCCTACTCACCTTTTTATAGAGATGAAGTTGTAAATTTTGTGTTGCAAATGGTTTTATATTCTTGTATATTTGCAGGTTTATAAATTATGTTTAGACAAGCAGCTAAAGGCTTTCTCAGGACAGGAGGTTTAGGATTTAGGAGGTAAAAAACTTAATGTGGGATTTCAGTGAAATTTGCTTAAACTTTTCTAGTCAAAAATAAATGAATAGAATGCTCAGCAGACTCTCACATGTTGTAAGTAGTATTTAAAAAACGAGCAGCAGTGTTTTATCAAATATAAAAACCCAAGACATAGCCAAAGGGTTTTGATATTTTATAAAACATATGCTGCTTGTTTTTTGGATGGCTTAAAAAACATTGAGGTATGTTCTCATTTTCTACTGAATTTTTGAGGAATGAACTAAATTTGGCAGAGAAAATCCAAGTTAAAGTTTGTATGCAAATGAAGACGATTCTATATCAGATATAAAAACTCCTTCATGATCAATGATTTCTATTGTGTTTTGCTCATTAATTATACATGAGTTTTTTAAATGTGTCTTAATTTGGTATTTTTTTGATATTTATATTTACTATGTTTGCCAGGCCGACATCCTTTCAAAGTTTGGCCCCATCACAAGTTCCAAGAAGGTGTGCCAGTGGAACCTCTGCTGCTCATCAAGATAATGGTCATGGATACCTTATTCTTGGTATATGTACTGGTGCTTTGTGTGGTGCTGCTCTGATATACAGAAAACAAAAGGTAGGACTAACAGATTTTGCATTCCTTATATACACCATGCTTTCCCCAACTACACACATCTTAGTACTTCTCACTTGTGTGAATGATGATGGATGGATAGGGACCAGTCATTAGTTAGAGGAGGAGATGGTGCATTTTAATTTTGATGTGAATGTTTTTGAGAGGGTATCCCCTTTGCCGTCTGCAGAAAAATTGTTAGTTTTGTAACCCTCCCCTCCCCCATAATATCTTACATAAATTGATGATCCCCCTCAAAGGTCTGCACAGATTTTAGTAACCCTCCCCTCCCCCATAATATCTTACATAAATTGATATGATCCCCCTCAAAGGCCAGCACAGAGTTTTGTGACCCTCCCCTCCCCCATAATATCTTACATAAATTGATATGATCCTCCTCAAAGGTCTGCACAGATTTTAGTCACCCTCCCCTCCCCCCATAATATCTTACATAAATTGATATGATCCCCCTCAAAGGCCAGCACAGAGTTTTGTGACCCTCCCCTTGGAGTTTGCATGAAAAATAATGACCCTCCCCCCATTTGTACCAGCTGTCCCCCCTTAAATTAATGGCTGGTCCTTAAACATCTTTTCTTCTTTTTCACTTATCAGGGTTTTCATGCCAAACAGGCCAAAGAATCAAAATCCTCCGACAAATATAAAGAAACTGCTTTTATTTCTCGCCAAGAAGTTTCTGAACACAACAACAGTAAGACTGGAATCTGGATCATGTATGATGGGGGGGTATACGACATCACTGAGTTCATCGATAACCACCCAGGAGGATCGAGCAAGATTATTCTTGCAGCAGGCAAGGATTTAGAGCCCTTTTGGTCCATGTATCCTGTGCACAAGAAAGAAGATGTAAGAGCCATGCTCGAGGAGTATCACATTGGTCATCTTGCTCCTGAAGAGCACAAGAAAGTGGTTGATACAAATGACCCCTTCAAGGATGAGCCTTCACGCCATCCTGCTCTCAGGATCAACTCAGCCAAACCATTCAATGCTGAACCCCCCTTGGAACTTTTAGGAGATAGCTACATTACTCCTACTGAATTGTTCTTTGTTCGTAACCACCTCCCTGTGCCACACCTGAGTGAAAAAGATTATAAGTTAGAGCTGTCTGGGGAAGACATGAAGAAGGTGACCTTGTCATTGGATGACTTAAAGACCAAGTTCAAAAAGCATACGATTACAGCAACCATGCAGTGTGCTGGCAACAGACGCAGCGAGATGAACAAGATAAAGAAAGTTAAAGGCTTAAACTGGGGTCAGGGTGCTATCTCTACTGCAGAATGGAGTGGAGCTCTTCTAAAGGATGTCTTAGAGTACGCAGGGTTTGATCAAGATCATATTGAGAAGTGTGGAGTAGAGCATATAGTTTTTGAAGGCTATGACAAAGATATTACTGGTACGACATATGGATCTTCGATCCCTGTACAGAAAGCTGTTTCGCCTCAAGGAGATGTCTTGTTAGCCTACGAGATGAATGGAAAGGCCATTCCTCTGGACCATGGGTATCCTTTGCGTGCTGTCATCCCGGGTATCGTTGGAGCAAGAAACGTCAAGTGGCTGGCCAAAGTTGAAGCCAGTAAAAATGAGAGCACAAGCCACTGGCAACAGAACGACTATAAAGGATTCTGTCCCTCTGTAGACTGGGACTGTGTAGATTTCAAAGGGTCTCCAGCCATTCAGGAGCAACCTGTGACGTCAGGAATTTGCCATCCAACCCAAGGTGCCCAGGTGTCACATGATGATGAGGAGATTACCGTCAAGGGTTATGCTTGGAGCGGCGGTGGACGAGCCATTGTTAGGGTTGATATTTCACTCGATGGAGGTCAAAACTGGTCAACTGCGACCATCGATGGGAAGAAACAGTCCTATGGACGTGCCTGGGCGTGGTCATTATGGGAGGCTACTCTTCCCATACCTCAAGGGGTCGATAAGTTAGATATTGTCTGTAAAGCTGTGGATAGCTCTTACAATGTGCAACCTGACACGGTTGCACCCATTTGGAATCTGCGAGGAGTTTTGTCTAATGCATGGCACCGTGTTACTGTTCCTGTAGTCGATGAATAGATGATAGGGATTGTTTAGATGTCAATAGATTGAGGGTAGTTAGGTATCGCCAGAGTAAAGCTAGATATATCATATTCAAAGAATCAAAAACTTTGTAAGATTTCAGATTGTTTTAAAAGCAAAAAAATTGTCAGATCAAATTTCTATTGTCGTTTATAGAAAAATTTATAAAGTCAAGATTCTTGTTTAAATCATCACCAACTATCATCATCATCATCTTCACCATCACCAACATCATCATCATCATCACCATCATCAGCAGCATCACCACCAACAACAACAACATCATCATCATCATCATCATCACCATCATACACGTTACATTTGAGTTAAAAAGGATTTGTGTTGGGATTGTATTGTTTATTCGTTAAATATTAACAGAGGTCTTATTATACCACAATAATAGTTCATAAAACACTTCGATTTTTTGCATGACTTGTAAGACTCGTGACTAGCTGACAGGTCTTGCACTGTTTATCTTTTGTCTGATCTTTCCGCGTAGTTTGTATTCAGTTCCATTGTATTTAACAAGGGTTTCCTTAATTGCTTCAGTATGTAAATCAGTTAGGCCAAATCTGTGAATTGGATCCTAATGCTCTCATTCACAAAACTCACCGTCTAATTTTCTGAAATGCTCTAATCAAATAATCGAAATAAAAAATGTAAAAAAAAAATCGATCACAAATTAATTGTATTTGCGTCAGAGATGATGGCTGGATACGCCTTAGGTGCCGAACTTTTGTTGCATCTGTACGTGAAGAGTCGTGTCAAAAGCATGTTCTATTTCTTATAGTTCACGTTTTTTTTCCAAACAATTGCTGCCATTTACAGAAAACCCTCAGGATGGAGTAGCACTCTCAGAAAATATGCGGAATCAAGTGTAGAAAATCGCTAGATTAAATTTATTTAGAGAATCATACTTCTGAGAAGGCAGGAGAAGCATTGAACTTTGACGGACGGGTGTAAACATCGAAGTTTTTCGCCGGGCTAAAACTTTGAAGCGCGACAGAACATGTTTTTGTCGCGAAAGTTGATCATGAGAAGATCCACCCAAGGTATGCACTCCCATTTTTTAACCCTCACTTCTCCGTAGAACTCTTGAATAAAGTAAAATGTGTGCTGAATTGTTACTTCGCTTTGCCAAAAAAAAAAAAAAAAAAAACATTTCAAAGCTATTTTAGGAGTATCTGAAGGTCTCACGTTGGCGGAGATTATCTTCCCTTTGTGTTTCGTGAATGGCTGAAGACGCCTAACAAGTACGTGTTTGCAGCTGATCTACAAGGTAACATTATTGGTTTCTTAGCAGCTACAATGATAGATGGTGGACAGACCATTCTTGTCAGGGTCTACGAATACACTGGGGCTATCGTGGGAGAGGATACAGTTATCAGATAATGTCGTCTGGGGTCATAGACCGTGTACGTGGCATTAATCCACTGGCAACATAAGTACGTTTTGTGACATACTAGCAATCCCTTGATGATTTCTCTCAATTTCGGAGTTGTCATCCAAAGAAAAGCATTTTTGTTTCATTTGAAGTCGGTGCAACTCTGCCACTTTGAGGAATAAATAGTGCAAAAAACTCTATGAGCTACGAGGAAATGATGCTGTAGAATTCGTTTTCCATCGAAGACAGTCTGACCTCTTAATACCTGAAAAGGTTGGTAGTTTCAAAGGAACCTTTTGAAATGATACCAGCTAACGCTGGTTTCTTGTTTAAGGACGGTGATAAGATGTTAGCAGATGTGAGAATAGAGGAACTGAGGAAAGACGTGTTGCCAAGATCCCCCCAAGATCCTTCAGTCATGGAAGAGTGGATGCTTTAGTCAAACTACGAAGTTGGACGTGCGATATCTATACAAAGGAACAAGATGCATTCAAAGCTCATCTGATACGACAATTGATGGCTGCCACTGAACAACTGGAAAATCTGAATTGGAAGAAAAAGTGGTTTCAAGGTTCTTTTTTGCAGTAATTTGGAGTTTGATCCAGAAGAAATCTTGAGAGCGGTTTTAGGGCTTGAGCAAGATGTCACTGTTGTGAATAGTAGCATAATGCACGAAAAAGTACTAGGCAAAAACTGTAAATTTTAAAGGGTCGGACATACGATGCAACGTTGCTTGCAACAGGGACTAAAATTGCACCGTGTGTCCACCAGTAAACGCACGACTCCCCCCCCTGCAACAAATGTTACATCGTGTATCCGAGTCTTAAAGTGTTCAACCTAACCATTTTAAGTGTCACGACTATAAGTACCTGCCATAAATAGTTCTTATAACAAGTTTAATCATAAATTTTCCTGTTCACTTGTTAACTGCTAGTTTCCATGTCGGTTGTTTTATTTTTCATTCATTCTCCTTGCGGTGTTTTCCCCACCTCTCAATACATCCTTCTCAACTTCTGGAACTCATTGCCCCATGTAATTCAAGCCGGAATTCGGAATAATGCTAGATTTCGGATTCCACTAAGTACTGGGATCAGATTCCATGCACTGGATTCCGGATTCCAAGTTTCAGATTCCGGATTTTAAAAGCCAAACTCCCTTGGATTCTGGATTCCGGATTCCCTTAAATTCAAACATGCTTTGAATCGTGGTGATGTATAAACTCCTCTACAGTAGTACTTCAGTAAATGAGGTTTGAGATATTTTCAGAAAACTGTTTTTATTCAACAAACTGAGGATTACAAAAATGTAAAAAATATGGCGCCAAAAAGTTAAGTTACATTTTTTCACGTGAAAAAAAGCAGATACAACTAATAGCTAAAAAGGTGATAGTCCATCGAAAATGATAGAAGGTTCTGACCATGCGCACAATCAGCGTCTACCTGCTCCTCCCGTACCTCCTGCTGCACCCTGTACTCCGCGAGGTCCTTGATGTCCTGGAGGTCCCGGGGGTCCGGGTGGCCCTGGGCGTCCTGGAGGTCCTGCGGGATTACCGGGATATCCTTTCCATCCATAAGCTCCGATGTTTCCTGGTGGTCCTGGGGGTCCTGGAGGACCCTTTGGTCCTTGAGGCCCGGGTAGTCCTGGAGGTCCATCGGGTCCCGGAGGTCCGGGAGGCTGCCGGGGGTCGTAGGGTAGATTATCGTAGTAGCTACTAGACATGGATGGCTCTCCCACAGGCACGTACCTTGCTTCTCTCTCTGTAACAATAGTGTATACAAAACTTATTTCTTATTCCATATTTACAATTTACAGTCTTTGGGACTCACAGCACCATTGGTTAATTTGCATTAACTTGCGTAAAGTCAATTTCTTAGCCGGGATTACACGGTACCGGACGAATTTTTGACCATTCAAAAAGTCGACCGGTACATACCGTTTACACCAGTTTAC
>WUAP02035564.1:0-18893 GCA_015163945.2 Stichodactyla helianthus | reverse complement strand
AAACTGTGCAGTGGTCAAGCCATTAACAGCTGAAGGAGGAGGTCGATATACCACAACAAGTCTAACCCACGTAGTAGACTTTAAGAGATATTCGGAATATTCAAATGAGACAAAGTTTGAATCATGATCTTTTGACACGCTACGGACATCCAGACAGTTCTTGTACATAATACCCACACCTCCACCACGTTGATCATTATCTCGAGGAATATGAGACATTTTATATCCTTTCGGACATGTATCACCAACAATTTGGTTAGCAAGAATCTCGTCACGAGGCAGCCATGTCTCTGTAATCCCTAATACATCGCAATCGTGTTCCACAACATTATCTTTGATCTTTAAGCCATTTTTATTCAACGAGCGACTGTTTACCAATGCTACTAGCAAAGGTTTTTCAATGATCGTTGTTTTCGACAATGTTTTCTGTAGTTGAATATAAGTTAGAGTTCTTTGCTTTTTCTTGTCGCCATTGAAGCGTGAACAACGCTGAGTCGCAGAGGTGTGATTATGAATATTTAATTTGTTAGAAATTTCAGTTCTTTCCGAGCTTATTACTGGAATTGGTCTTGTTTTACTGCTACAAGTAGACGATTTACCGCCACGGTGACCACGAAGTCGTCGAAGAAGGCCAAGAGACTTCAGAGAAAGCCACGTAGCATGATCTAATGGCCCGTTGACAGACCCAAGTATTGCACAATGGCGGGAAGTTTGAACACCAGCGACAAATTTCCACCATAAACATCTCGACAGTAAGAAATTTCTTGAATATGTGATCATCATTAAGGCATATAAGTTGTTATAGAACCTTGTAGAATGAAAACTAGTAGAATAAAGCTATCAGAAATTGAAAAAAAATGAAAGCATGTAGGAGCAATATATTATGCAGCAACGTGGCGCATTACAACAATAAAAAAAAAAAATTAAAAAAAAAAAATGATGATAATAATAAAAAACGTTCTTTATGTGCGTTGAATCGGGCACTATTTACCTTGTTTGAGACGATCCCATAGTAAGATACTAACATAAGGTAGGGTACGAATCATTCCTAGCTAAAGAAAAAGTTCTCGTTGCATCTAGCAAAAGCTACAGCTAGTTTTAACTAGGTTAAAATATGAATAAATCATAAAAATATTCGGAACAAACTTTGAATATAATATCCCGTGTTATCCCTTTGGGTCTGGGATGAGCATTGGAAATATATCGAATTCCCTGATGAGCTGTTTAATCAAAGAGGAATAGAAAAGAAACAACAACAACTACAACAACAACTGAATTGCAACCTGGACTAATAAAAGTTTTACACATACAATGTAGTAAGAGGCCGATAACTCTTAGAATATTCATTTTAAATAAGTTTAACATTATCAATTTATCATATTACAATCTATATTACGATTGGAACTACTATAAATGCGTGAGGTCATTATATGAAGCGACAGTAATAATAAGAATGATGATACTAAATATCTTATATTCATTATATTTTAATCAAAAGGATGAAATCGATCTATTTTATTCGTTTAGAATTTTATTTTGTATTACTTCCTACTAAAGATTTGACTCTAAATTGAGGGCCAACACCCACTCCCTGTGCGTGTCATGACGATCCACGTGATCACCCTCCCTGGAGGGATGGAGAAGCACGTTGTTAGGACTCCGTGACGCGCTCCGCCAATGGTGCGAGCTACGATACTTGGACGAGCTGTTAAACGATGCCAACAAAGAGTGTAAAGAAAACATCCTTTCCTGTGGTGTTCTCCTGAGCTTTGTTTTGGGTCCTTTCAGAAATGCTTGGCATGAGCTGCACTGTGACTGTAAAGTTCCAAAAATGAAGGGATTGATGCAGCTATTTGCATAGACCAGTATATTCGCAAACACTAGAAGTGTAGCGAAGTAAGATGACTCCCCACCAGACCCAAAATCATGCCAGAGCCACATGACATGTGTAGGTAGAAAGCAAACAGCAAACGCAAATACAGCTGCGATAAATATTTTAACGATTCTAAGATTTCTTTGGGCTCGGCATTTGATCATTCGTTCTCCATTTCTTGTTCTGTCAGTACCAGGGGAGAAGATGCCTTTCATTCTTTTTATATCCCTGTATAGCTTCGCACCTACCAGCGAATATGCTACAGTTATTACCAGCAATGGAAAAAGATAGAGCATCACAAAGACGGACATCGTGTAGATCCTGACAAAAAACGTCCCATTGGGCCAGTTTTCAATACAGTGGTCATTATCATAGGACAACACGCTAATGTATGGAGAAACAAGCAGAATGCTTCCGATCCAGATCGCTGCTATTATCAGTCGTGATAAATAGCCTTTTATTCGTGGCTTAAATGGATATATGATGACTCGATGGCGCTCAAGGCTCATTGCTAGCAGCGTTGCCACAGAAACAGCCATGAGAATAGTCTGAAATGGATAGACAATCTTACAAAGGACTGCTCCATAAGGCCAGAAGCCTGACAGTCTTTCTATAATATCCAATGGAATACTTATAGTACTTACAGCGAGATCTGTCACGGCAAGATTAAGAATAAAATTCTCGCTGATTTTACGTTGGGTTCGGCTCAAAATAGAGAAGCATATCAGAATGTTTCCAACAGCGCCAACCGCAGCTATCAACACGTAGAAGAATAGTTGAGTGATTTTGATGCCGTTGTTGTCCTTGAAGCTACTGGAGGCGTTTGTATAATTCATTGAAAGTCTCTGATGGATTGCTGTAAGACGTTTTTACAGATAGCAAAAAGCAGTTACTTCCACTGAGATTTTCTTTGTGTTTCCAAAGGTGCAAGTGCAATGTTCTTCAGCTTTCAAGAAAAGAAAGAAAAATTCTAAATTATCGCGTTTTCATTTTCTTTCTCCGTCATGAGTTTCTTTGATCAGCTCTTTGCAGAACAACAGCCTACGAATTAAACAAAAAATAATGTATTAATGAACATACACAATAGAGAAACAGTGAAAATACCGCAAAAACGTCATAATTAATTTGATACACTAAAAGTGAACACGCTGTAAAAGTTGGTAATTCGAAATACAGCTAAAATGTAAATCCTGGCGCCAAAATTAACGAAAAACAAACACAAGCTCGACTTACTAAAGCTCTCAGAAAGCTATGGTACAGGTTAGGATAATATAAATCGTTGAAATTCAATCGTATTAGCGGAAAAGCAGACGAAAAAATCAGACAATAAACTTACTTAAAGTTACTGAGATGCCACGGAAAAACGCGTTTATTGATCTTCTTTTCGTTTTAGCACCTGCACTGATTCTGTTCTTTTCCTACTGATTCTCTAAGTGCAGTGTTCTAAATCCTTATATTCTGAGAAACGCTTCCTTCATGCTGTGACTCAGTACACGTATTGTCTATAATCACAGCAGCACGCAGGCTTGCAGGCCTTTGACGTGAATAAATCCTAAAGGGATTTTCTACATATAAACCGTTAAATTTATTTTATTCATTTCCCAAAAATCGACTCAGTATAGTGCGTCATTACGATGGCTTAAGATAGAATGAATCTCGGATTTGTGTCCTGTTGAAGTCATGTAATGATCCTGTTGCTATTTCAATAGTATGGTTCCAAAAAAAGATTTGTTTGTCTAATCATAACGCATAGTTATGACGCTTTAGATGTGACTCTATAGATGTAATTGCATGACGTCATTGATCATTCATCGTGATGTTCAATGACAAGAAGACGATGAAAGAAAACAGGAAAGATAAAACGAAAAAGAAAGCGAAAAAGACAGCCACGGAAAAGGAGAAAGAAAACGGACTGTCATTTACTTTATATACCCCGTTTTTCCCCCGACACAATGAGACTTTGTAGTCATTATTCTTCATCATTGGCAGAGTGCAAAGCGATTAAGTAATTTCCAGGTAGATGTCGTCTGATAAGCTAACACGTTCTAATAAAAGTCAGATAAAAGCTAAATAAAAGCTAAATAAATAAATAAGTCATATTGCTATAAAAGAACAGACCAAAAGCATGCACCAGAGCACGAAAACTGTTTGGATGGGTGGAATGCTGGATGGGTGGAATGCTGGATGGGTGGAATGCTGGATGGGTGGAATGCTGGATGGGTGGAATGCTGGATGCATATCAAACTTTCAGTGTCGTTTATGGGCTTCCTGTGGTTAGCTGTAGCGGGGTTCCTCTGTAAACGTATCAGTCCTCTTACCGTGAAAAAGTGGAAAGCACTCGAGAGAAAAAGACACTGATGTATAGGGCAAAAGTTTGATATGGGTTTAGTGCTGGATGGGTGGAGTGCTGGATGGGTGGAGTGCTGGATGGGTGGAATGCTGGATGGGTCGATGGGTGGGTCGATGGATGGATGGGTGGATGGGTGGATGGATGGATGGATGGATGGATGGATGAATAAATTATGGGTAAACGGATACAAGAGTAACAGTCCGCCTGACTCGACATGAGCGTGCACACAGCCCTTATAAACATCGCCGATAAATGATTACGTTACAAAGCCTTTGAATTCCTAACTCATCTTTGCAGCCTTGAATTTCTTCTTTAAAAAAAAATAAAAAAATAAATAAAAGTACTCTAAGCCACGGGATATATGAAACCGAGTAAAGTATAATTATCATCATCCCATTTTTCATACTATGTCGTCACTGACTTCGCTATCTTTGCTTCTAAATGGAAAACAAATACAAGTCATGCAGTTGTCGGAAGTTAGAAGAAACTCTTCCGCTAGGTTAAATCCTTTTATTGGCAAATGGCTAAAAAACAACTTTATAATTCAATACCTCTAGATCACCTGATGCGTGAAAAAAATCCTGTCTTATTCTTGAATTAGTTAATAAAGTTCAAAGAGATATTTTTACCAACACTAACAGCATAAATAGCACGAAGACATTTATTCGGACACGTTAAAAATAGGGTACTTTCTAATTAAAAAATTCTGGTGACTAAATAAGTTTTTTGATATCAGTTTGTTCAAATCGATGAAAATTATAGAAAAATCATGAAGGATTTTCATTGGGCGAAAACATTTCTAGCTTTATATCATGGGCTATTGGTTTCTTTCTGTACAGTTGACGGTGCATACTGATCAGCAAGACACAATGTACTGTGCAGAGGTCTTGAGCACAAACTCTTTGGCCGCCATTTTCTTAAGTGATGTATAAATAAAACGAACCACAGTCTTTAAACAGATTCGATCGCAAAACGCGCGCTAATTCATTTCCTCACAACGATCCATGGCAACAACGGTCCACCTTATTAACTGAACAAATAAACCACTCTCACTAAAAACAAGTTTCTATTAATCTTTCTTACCTACATCAGTTTTATGCTAGATAACCCTTTGAAAGATACAGGAAGTTTAATGTTTTTTTTTTTTTTTAAGTTGATAATCATTTAATACCATCTTCAGCCAGTTTCATCATAAAATAACATATAGTATTAATTCAATATTGTGCACAGAATTTCCCATGGGCTTATTCTGATAAGGAGAATTTAAAATCCATTAGTTAGACTTCATGATCTCCTCCTCCCGGCTACACGAAACAGCCATCGGCTACAGTCTTAACAAGCGAATCATAAAAGTGTGACGCGTCTTTGGAGTCCAGTTTTAGTCGCTGTCTAACAACCTGTAAATCACTGGTTTGGAATATGCGACTGATATTCGATGGCAGGCTTTTAAAAGTTGAATCAGGAGGATTTGTGGCTCATTGGAGATAAAATTCTTCGAATTTCTTGAAAGAAATTGTTAGAAAATGAGCACTTTAGTTCCAGACATCTACAACCGCTTTCTCTCAGTAGCATTTCAGTCTCATACTCGAATTATAGTAGAACTGTTTTTTATTTTCTTCAAATTCAGCTGGTAGTTGCGCACTATAAAACCATTTTTGCCTTCACAGTGTTACGTTAACCCATCCTAAGTCACTAACAATGAAATCCGATTGATTATTCTATATAGCTCTTGTTCGTGGTCTTTATCTTGATCAACAAGATCTGCTTAAACGTTGAGCAGATTTCTCCGAATGGAGTGGATTATGCAAAGTGGTTAGTGTCATGCCTGCAGAGCACGGGGGAAGGAATCTCTTACACTCTGGACTTTCCAGCTGAGCGGCATTAAATATTCTAACCAATCACAGTTCGTTGTGATTTGTTATGGCCGGCCCTATATTCAAAAATTGTTTTTCTACCTGAAAACTATTTACAATTGAATCCAATACATTTTGAGTCTCAGAAAAGTCCAAAATTTTTTATCAAAGTGTTATTTCATCTGTGAGTTATCTGAAAACCACGCGAGAAATGATTTTGAAAACAAAGAGTGAAGGCCGCAGGTTTTGATCAACAAATGCTTTGCGCGGTTAGTTTTTCGCTCAGCTAGTTAGATACCCTAAGAATAAGGAAGTGATGGAGGAGAAGATGGGGGTCGGTAAATTGCATATCGTCGGAGACCTGGAGAAGAAGCTAACGAATTTCAGACAAGGTTGTCGTCGCCAAGCGGGTCGACAGAGGCGGGTCTGTGTAAATATACCAACATTTTATCATCAAAATACGATGACATTCAGTGCTGCTGACAGCCAAGGCTTTCTTTGGTTGTCACACTGTCATTTGAATCGTTTGTCCACGAGATAGTCTAGGAATGATTTGAAATGACCTATCCGCCATTGTATATCTTCTTCAGCACCGTCCTTGTTTTTACAAAGGTAGCACTTAATAGCTAGTGGTTAACAAACCTGTGGCCCTCTTTCCATGATCCAATTGGAATTCTTGAAGATTTTTTTTTTTTTTTTTTTTTTTTTGTGGAGGGAAGAAAACCGGAGAACCCGGAGAAAAATCCTCCTAGCACAGGAGAGAACCAACTAGAAACTCTACTCACATACGACGAACTCTGCTCGCATTGGTGAGAGGTGTGTGTTCTCACCGCTACGCTACCCGTGCTTCCCGACAAACATTTTTGAAATAGGCGTAAAGACCCTATGCAAAAAGCCTGGAATGAGGAATACTGCTTTCTGCTCATCTGCAAAAGTCATAACAACCAGCCTTTGAAAGAGCATGCTAACATTAGTAAATAAACCAAATTTCAGGGTCTGAGCACAAATACCTGGGAAGTTACAGCGATTTAAATTAAGATGGATTTGTATGTGAAACACAGCCAAGGCCTTTCCAGCCTCGTTTTCATGTTTTTAGCACGTTTTAAATGCTTATAACTCTGCAAGGATTTACCATTGTTTTTGAAACTGTGCACATTTACTAATTCACTGATGGTCTTTCTTGTGAGGACAAAATATTTTCTCAATTCATTACGCTTTTGATTTATGGCCATTATTGCATAGCTAGGGTCTATTCAACTGAGTTCCCGAATGTGTTTAGCTATTGTCATTTACATATGGTCTTCGATAGTCCTATCTCCTATCAGCTATCTCGAATGGCGACAACAATTAGGTACGGGACTGACTAAAATTGACCCGAACGCTTTAGGCACACACTAAGGTCCTCGAATACCTCATCTACACAAATAAATTCCCTTAAATATTGTGCATGCCGTGTTGACAACATGCACTCGCTCTATGAAGATCAAACTTTTGAAAAGCAACTTCATCATTTCCGAGTGGACGCAGGAAAACACAATTTAATTTTTCCTGAAAACACTGCAACAGGAAAATAGAATGGCATCATTAATTCCCTTCAATACGAGAACGATGAAAATACCATCTTTTGTAAGCGCTGTTCGCTGCCTGTTGACAATTGAAAACGAAGTCTTGCTTAAATCTTTATCATCTTCACTGAGAAGCACCCGAGTAAAATGAGCTAGCTCTTTAGTAAACATATCCAGAATAAACATACCCAGCTTAAGTTCATTGCAATTGGATAGCTAAAACAACGGAAAACCATTTTTATGCTTCATTTTCACTGAAGAGATGAACTTTACTGGGCATGATCCATTGTTCCTTGCCAGGAATAAAAAAGGAACGGCGCTTGTCGGATCGGACTTGCGGAACAAGAAAGAGAGGATTGCAGCTTATCGAAGAAGAGTGGGGTGCGACGAAAGAAGACAGGGAAAAAAAAACAAAACAAAACAAAACACTGAACTTCTGTTGAACCTATATTAAGTATTTTATTATCGAAACAAACGTACGCCTACACAACGCTGAATGCAGCATCGCTTTTTGAACAGTTTTGTTTTAGAAGGAAACAGTAGACAACCAAAACGTTAAATGTTAAGCTTTGTGACGCCTAAACGATTGTCAATGAACTAGCTACAGCGGGCTCTAAAACCACTCGGCGGCTCGAAAATTGCTATTCCATCAGTTTGAAAAACGCTACTTGTCATTACGATTGAGTCCAGCTACACAGCTGGAAATGACGCGATGGAACTGTCTAAAATTTAATATTTCTCGACCTCGCAAGGCAGACTATGATATTTTCTGTTCGAGTTAGCTTAGCCCGAGCCTATCTAAAATGTTTCTACCAAGAAATAAGATAAAATAGCAGTAAATACTCGGCGTTTCCAGACAAAACTAAAGTAAAGGCAAGGCTGGGGATGCTTCATTCTTAGCATTCTAAGTAAATAAACAAAATCAATTGTTATTAGTTACGTACCTTTTTTGTCGTTTGAAAATGTTTTCGTAGGGTGGTCTGCCTTGGTTGTTGTACTTAACACTTGCTTATAGCGCCAACATGGTCAGGTAAATGTACTGAGCTTAATCGACGATAATAATAAAAATTTTAAAAAAGATAAAACTCTATAAGGAAAGCTCGTAAATGTGAATTTATATCAGCCCGAGAATCAATTCGATTCGTATGTGCCCAATAGCGAAATGAAAAGAAGCACGAACTAGGATATGTGTTTAATGATATTTCAATGACATCCGTTCACCCATTTTACCTCTCAATATTTCACGTCAAGAATAATTATCAAATAGCATAACAACGGAAATCCTAAAAATAATAAAAGGTTAGATTAGATTGGAGTTCTTTACACAGGAAAAATTTTAACCTTTTTACACTCCCGGGAGCTGGTTTTCAGAATATTCTTGCCAAATTTTTTTCGCCATTGTAATTCGCCATTGTAATTCGCCATTGTCCAATCACGAAATTAGTTCACATTTAAGTCCCGAAGATTCGTACAAATTTTGTGTTCCTTTTTCCGAACTATTCTTCCTTTATTCTTGATCGTTAACCTACCGCAAATTGTGTTCTTTTAAAATTGGGTTAAATCAAATATGAATGGCGGAAGATTCATAGTTAATAAACTCTGATCTTTCAAAAGGCGGCTAATCTCGAAGTGAATCTCACGCACTCAGTTTTCCCATTATTTTAACGAGTCAAAGCAACTACTTAAAGTGCTATTACGGCGAAAGTTGATGTCTCGTTGACGTTTTCCTGCATATTTAGAAAGTATAGGCCTATTTATCAGAAATTTTCATTTTCATTATCAAGTTCTTGACAAATGTGTCCAGTTTCCGTATTTCTTCACACTGCATAACTTGTTATTAGGATATCAGCACTTACTGTGAAAGAATTGATTACTGATTAGTAAGATTTCTTCTCGGAAAAAAATATTATCACGAAATTTCAGCATAAGGTACCGTAATCAACGGGAAGATAACAAGAAACAGAAAAGAAGAAAAACAATGTAAAATAAAGCAAAAAAGAAAAGCGGGTAATTTAAAGCAAGTGTTCGTAATTCTTAAGGCTGTTTGCGGAAAAGAAGAAAAAGAAAAAGAAAATAAAGCAAATAAAAGGAGACAAAGAGAAAGGGTGAAAGAGGGAGGCAGTTTATAGTAAAATGAATTCATGTATCATGCAGTTTCAAGATTGATTTAAAAACCAGTAATATTTATCTAGGAAAATAGATAAAAGATACGAAAAAAAGCAAAGCGAATTGAACAGAAAGAAATTGAAAAGTAAAAATGGAAAGGAAGTAAAAGCTTCCCACTTTCAATTTTCGGACGTCAATAAATGACAAAATTTTTAAGAAGAACAATCATCGGCTATTTACTAGTTAAAATATCAGTATGTTTTCCTCAGATTCGGTACGATTTTATAAGGCTACGTTATGACCACCCCTCTCGACTCTCTCGACCGCCCCTCTCGGCCCTCTCGACCGCCCCTCTCGACCCTCTCGAGCGATCCTCTCGACCCTCTCGAGCGACCCTCTCGACCCTCTTGACCGCCCCTCTCGACCCTCTCGAGCGATCCTCTCGACTCTCTCGAGCGATCCTCTCGACCCTCTTGACCGACCCTCTCGACCCTCTCGAGCGATCCTCTCGACTCTCTCGAGCGATCCTCTCGACCCTCTTGACCGCCCCTCTCGACCGATCCCTCTCTATGGTTTTCATTGGGAAAATCAAAAAAGGAAAATGTAAAATACAAGTCTCAATCAATTTTTTGAAATTTTTCCTATGAAATCTGTACGTAGATACGGTCTTCTTAAAGGCATTTCTTCTGCCTGTGTCTTATGCTGCCGTTTGCCCCCTGAGCGGTCTGAAACTACACGGCCCGAGTATTAGCAAAGTGGTGTATTCTGGCTATTTTCAAAATGACCCGGGGGCCTGCCCCTGGAGAAAAACCGTTAATGTGTACGAGTCAGCGGCTGTAAATTTCAGCCCGAAAGAGATATAACCCGGAAGCTTTAAGAGAGAGGTTATTCGGCCCCTTGACCGTATTAGATTAACCCCTTGGTATGATCAAAGACTCTCTCTTCATCTAGCTGATGCTTCCATTGTCGCACTGCTCCATATGGAAGACGGTTTAAAAATACAACTGAAGCAGTAGCACAAGATTTTGAATGCTCGTTTTTGTTTAATATTTAGTATAGTTTCATCAAAGAGATATCTGACAAATGTGTTTAACAACTAGATCGTCACATGACTCATTCGTTAAAGTCTTAGCTTAGTGTTAAGTTACGTTATCCAAGCTTTCTCATCTAGATTTTCACATGACTCATTCGTTAAGTCTTTACTTAGCAGTTAGTTACGTTATCCAACTAGTCCAGAGACCTTAAGGGAGGGGCCCCTAGACCATGTAAAATTACCCGCCTTCGTAAGATCAATGAATCTCTAATTCTAGCTGTAATGATGCTTCCATGTCGCCCTGGTCTATGTGAGAGGCGGTTTAAAAATACAACTGAAGCAGTAGCACAAGATTTTGAATGCTCGTTTTTGTTTAATATTTAGTATAGTTTCATCAGAGAGATATCTGACAAATGTGTTTAACACCTAGATTGTCAAATATGACTCATTTGTTAAAGTCTTAGCTTAGTGCTTAGTTACGTTATCCAAGTTTTCTCTCTTATTAAGACGTGCACAGACTACAGGTATCCACCAAACCACATGTTAGTAGTGGAGGAATCACTAGACGAGCAACGGAATGCTTTGTTGGTACTCATATAATAACCAAAGTTGTCTTCACTGGGCGCGTGACCTGGGGTGCTACCAAACGCACATTGACGTGTGGTGCTGTCATGATGAAGCATCTCGCGATTGGCCACCTGCCAGAAAGGTACAGTCGCTTCAATGCCAACATGACCACGGACATTGATGTACTCGACTTTCTTACAGACACCTCTTCCAGTGAACGCAAGGGGATTAAAATCAGCAAACCGAACGCGAAGGTAATCACGATAATCCACCATTGAGGGTCCATTGCAAGTGATGCGCCAGTGGGTGGACTGGGACTTGAGGCTGGTCATCTGAGCATGCGTCATACGGTAAATGTTGAAGTTCGGGGTTTTCTTGTTGACGGGAAGATTCATATTTAAGGGCTTCCCGAAGGGAGCGATATTCTTGTACTCCAATCGATAGGACATCACCAGGGTCCAGGCAGAACCAGGTTCAGACCTCAGGTCACAGTAAACGTCTTGCGGCCCATTGGCAGTCGTGATGGTGAAAACGCTGGCTCCTGTTTCTCCCTTTTTCAAGTGATCAAGACACGAACGCGGCCGCGATGAAAGTCTCTGAAATCCGAGTAACTGATTCTGATTAGCTACTGAGTTGCAAGAGCATTTGGTAATATCTAGCCGAGGGGCACTTCATATGGAAGGAAGTGATTCTTCAAGGTCAACAAATAAGTTCGTTATATACCAACTGTCAAAGTCCATTTTTCTCAGACTCTCATTTGGCGAGAAGGTATATCACGGGAACGTGAACACGTTTTGCTGTTTCCCTGGCATAGCTCTGAGCGGGAAACAGAAGAATTTATTGACCGGATAATAAAACCGGAAGCTACGTCGCCGGAAATGCAACGTTAATTGAAACGCACGCGCGCGCTTACGAACTCGTTCATCAAAAGAGAGGAACTGTCGAGAGTTTATAAAAACCTAAACAAAGTTGGACTACACTACTTAACCTAATTAGCTCTTAGCTAGCTGACGTAGCTGTGCTCTAAAACCATGTCAATTTATATATTTTTCCTTTTGAATCAATGTAAGATACCAGAGTGCAAATAAAGTGTTGTTGTTGTTGTTATTGTTGACTAAACAAACTGTAGTAAAATAGTATTCTGTAAGAAAAAAAGTCGATAATATCAATGACTGAGAATTTGGTGAGTACAACAAAAATATTTCAGCTTTAGAAATTGTTGATTGATAAAAGAACTTGAATTAAAAATATTGCGTGAGAACAATAAACTTTGTCGTTCTTTGACAGTTGGTATATAACAAAACACTTATTTACTGAGGCCTCGGGAAAGCATTATGGCGGTCTCGGGACCACCACATACTGTTTCCCGTCCTTCAGTCCTATTAAATAAGTGTTATTTATTTCCAATTTTTCTACATACCTTCGATTTTTATTCGTAACTTCGCTTTTCTGAGAAGCAAGAAGCAGTGTATTAACATCAAAAATGACTAAATACGGGATAAGGTATTCAAATCCTCATTAATTATTCACGAGGTAACAAGCCAACTATCTTGCTTAGAATCAGGTCACGTGATGAACCTTAAAACCCCGGAAAGTACTCCTAATTAAGCCAACTGGAAATCTTTCCAGTGTCCTTGGACTCGAAAAGATTCCCAGTCCCGGACTTGAAATAGCCCTCTTTACCTTCGTTGTTTGTTTACCCATTTTAGACCACGTGATGTTACTCTTGGGAATTAATTCTTTCTTTTGATAGGTTAACGATTTTCATAATAAGAGAACAATATCCAAGAGAATGCCACGTGGTCTGAAATGGACAATTTGCATACGAAGGTAAAGAGGTTTATTATTTCCAGTCCCGGACACTGGACCAGCACTGCAATTGACCTTTTCGGCGATAGCCGTCACGTGGTTCAAATTGTGTTGGATTGTATTACGGTTACTCTGATCAAGAAACCCCAATACCAATCAGGGCCTTTAAGCACTTCACCCGCGTGCACCGAACACGTTTGATTCTGATGCGAAGGGTTCTCTATTTTTTGGTCACGATTTTCCGTGTGGGATGCATAAACAGTGATTAATATGACGATCGTGACTTTTCACGCATGTGAAAAACTTGTGTTTATTCCCCAACTTTAAGTATTGTTATTTTAATCCCCCCCCCCCCCCAAGCCTCCAATGTTTTATTAGCACTATTCAGCACTAAAAATCAATTAATGCAGATTTAAATTTCTACTTTAAACTTCCTAACTTCATCCCCATCTCTTCCCTGCTGAATTCAAAACCCTTCTCGACTTTATGTTTGTCCTTTTCCCTTCCGAATAATTAATGAGGATTAGAAGTCGTTCAAAGTCCGACAATGAGGACTTGACGGGATTTCAAGTCCTCATTGTCGTCGGGACTTTAAAAATTACTATAAGCTTTCGTTGCGAGTTTGTAACATTACAAAAACTAGCAAAGCTACACAATTCTCTAAAGAGTAGATGAAATTTCTTGTGCATAGGTGACTTGCAAACAGATAGCAAAAGAACATGGCCGCCAGGTTAGATGACATAACCAAAAAACTTTAAAAATTGTTCCAAGTTTATCCAAAATGGCGGCTATAAAACTGAAAACCATCAAGTTTAAAAATATTGAAATTTCTAAAAAAAAAAAGAACCTCTTTAAAGGGCGCGAAAAATTTGATTCATCCTGCAATTTGCATTTTAGTAACAAGTAATATCATCAAAGTTGATGTTAATGTTAAGTTAAGCTAATAACTTTGTCCTGAAACTTTACATGGACATTTAAAAACTGCAATAAAAAGATTGAGTCACCATTCTCGTTTTCGCGCTAGATGCTCTTCAAATATATCAATTTATAGGTTTTATAGCGAAATGTGGTAGCAACCGGAAGTTGTAATCTACGAACGTCCAGAAATCGCACGCTTCAACTATTCTCATCCAATTATATGAAAATTTATCCAATAAACTTTGCTTGATATTTTTATACATACTACACAGTGTCGATTTTATTAAAAAATTCAAATAAAAATGAGGGTCACCATTCTCGTTTTTGATTTATTTGGAAAAAAAAAAAAAAAAAAAAACCCCATCGCGGAATGGTCGAAAACCCACACTTTTCCGAGGGGGTACTGGGGAGAGTCCGATTAGCTCGAGCAAAAACAGTGAAGTGAAGTCGCAGAGTTATGCGCAGTAGAGCGTGCGCAATGCAATATCAATGTTAAGAATTTATTTCTAGAGGTATTTTTAGAACATCTAGCACAAGTTGTGACATCAGTTTACTGATTTGCGTGCTATGGATTTGGCATGAACGTAACTTGGACGAGCATAAATATTACCATTAGCATTCAGAAAGCTCGAAAGAACTGGATTGAAAATGGACTCGGAAACCGATAGAGGTAACCCAGGATTATAACTAATCAGGTTCTGAACAACTGGGTCCTGGAGAATATACCCATTGATTTGAGATGGGGTGGGGGTGGGGGGGTAGGGACGGATCCAGGACTTTTTCGGGGGAGGGGGGTGGCTGATCGCTGAAAATACGAAAAATGCTTAAAATCCTCTACCAAAACTACATCATTGTTGCTCTTTTTATTCAAAATTTCACAGAATAGCGAAACAACTGTTTTCTATTCGATATTATCTATTAAACAATCGGACACTTATTCACTTAATTCAATGACCATCTAGTTAATATAATTTCAAGCTTATCGATTCCAATGAGGGGGGTGGCTTGCCACCCAATCCACCCCCCTGAATCCGCCCTTGGGGGGTTAAGGCGAGGATGGATGGATGTTATCATCTATGTTATCACTATGAGACTTAGGTTGTCCCCCCTCGCTATCGATCAGCTTTACTTTAAACCTTTGTCATCCCCCCCTTCCTGCCTGTCGTTGTTTGGCTGAGTTCTTCCCCTGGCTACGTTCTTTGAAAAATCTTGTGAATTCCCTAAATCCTTGTAACCTCAGTCCAAAAAGCGTTACATTTGTGTTTATTATCACTGATGTAGACATTTATCAGCAGCAGCGATACGTATAAAAATGGGAGAACAAAACTACTTCATTTAAACCCGGCTAACTCGTTCTGAAATACTAAAGTGCTTGAATTTCAATGGCAAAAACGTATTATGTTTAGTCAACATGGCCCTCCGCGTGAGAAAGGTCAATTTAAACGGTTCGTCTCCAAGAAACAAATAAATAATTAAGTTAAAATTTGAATGGACAACGTCAATGTAAAATTTTACCAAATATTTACTTACATGACAAAGATGAAGCGCGAACTGAACTCTGTGAACTGCAGGACGGAAAGCCGTGAACTACATTAAAACTCTGAACTCTTAACCAAAAGTACGTAAATTTGAATAACGAACAAGAGCAAACTAATAGACTGTTACAAAAGAAACAATAATTTACAACCTAAACGTAGAACTATGGAAAATACTTAATAGCATACAAATTCCAGTATGCAGCATCTACGAGCCAGGCCACAAGTAATAGTTATAAATAGACCTCTTTAGCTTTGTATGCAAATTGCCCATTTCAGACCAAGTGACATTCTTTTGGGCATTCTTCTTTTATGATGAACATGTTAAAATATTAACATTCGGCAAGAGTGATATCACGTGGTCTGAAATGGGTAAACAAACGACGAAGCTCAAAGAGGTCTATTCAGGTCCAATTATACTTGCGAGAAGAACACAAAAAAAGTGGCCACCAAGGCCTGGGGGGAGGGGGGGTGCTTTCCATTTACCTGGAAAAACAGAAATTCCGGTTGGAAAAACAAATGGTGTGGGTCATTCCGATCGGAAAGTTCCAGAAAACTCAGTCTTCTGATCGAGGTAATCCACTTTTCCCGCTCTTCTCGGTTCTTACAGTAGACGCGTGTACCATTTGTGTTTTCCCGCTCTTTTTGGTTAGAAGACACGCGTACCATTTAATATCGTTGTTTTTCAGGAAACGAATTTCCAACCGAATGGATTGGTAATGGAAAGCACCCCTGATCTCTGAAATCCATCTAATTTTGTTCCACAATCTCTCTTATAATTTTGATGTTATGTCATTTAAACTTTCCAAAGTTACTGATTTTAAGAGTTCTTTCAGACGGTATGAGTTATTTTAACGATGAAGATCCTTATTTAGCAACATTAGAAATCTGCTATTATGAAAGAGGTCTATTGTTTTCTTTGTCTTCGATTCTCGTCCATGATATTCGATTGTCTAGTCTTCTATTATCACCCTATTTAGTGCTACTTGGATACGAATTTACAACCTAATAATGTCCGGGTCCCTGAAGCTTTTGCTCTGTTGACAAAATGGCGTCACAGCACACGCTAAATTTTCTGAAATATCAAGTAACTCTTTTCCTAGAAAATAGACTGGCATATTAAATCCAGTCATAGCAGTTTACCATCGACGTTGCCTAGCAACTGACTTTAAATTCCCTCTGGAAACAATTAAATTATTCAAATGATATTGATTAGGAAAAGAAAAGAAACGAAATTCAAAGCATCGTATTCCGCATTTATTTAGCTATCAAAGCGATGTCGTATTTTAGAGAGGGATTTCACCGATTATGGTTATTTATTCATTGAAATTTAATAAAGGATTTTCATTCATCAACGGATTTCGCAACTCTCCCATTCCTTGTCCTGATTGTTATTTATTTAAAGTCTATGTCTTATTTTGAAACTTCGAGAAAATAAGTGAATAAAAATCTTTATTTAAGTGCCTAGTTGTTCTTGTGCTCTACCGAATTTTCTAAATTTTCCCAAAATGTACGGGATAACTAAACAATTGTTGAATTCAGTTTTTGCTTGATATCATAGATTATAATCAATTCAAGACATCGAGCCTGTGTTATCCCCCTCAGCCTATGACTTCAGCAGATAAGATGAACCTCAGTCTTGCTTAACCTCATCCAATAATTGCTTATTAGCAGAGCGGAGCCCGGAATGGCTATCATTGCAGGGTTTCATATCGTGAGAGATTGGGACTCACATTCGACTAAGAAATGCATGTAAACGACCATGTTTGGTTCTTCTCTTTTCTGTTGTCAGTATGACTGACAGGTATCATAAACATGCAGCTTTATACCTTGTTTCAGTTTTAGCAGCTTTTGTCGACAAAGTTCTCACTTTCAATTTCGATCAGTTTGTCAGGATAGGTTGGTATTTCATGTATGGTCTTTATATCGTTCCTTTATTGTGTTTATAGCAAAGAACGACATACGTGAAGTACCTCCTGTCCGATTTGAATCCCACTTTCTGACGATATGAAACCCGGCAACTAAGTTGGAAGAAAGCCGAATAAATCTGGGGACGATACCTAAACCTTCACAACCCGACCTATGATGGCCGTTAACAGAATAATTTGTTCAGGTCAACTCGTGCAGTACGATGTGCGAGACGGTGCTCTGCGGCACCGAGGCATAACTGGGATCAGCTGGAGATTTCGGTCCCAACACCGCTATCCGCGATCAGGGAGCTCGGCTGAAGCCTAAAGGGAGAGGTTAGTCGGCCCCTAGACCGTGTAACCCCTTGCTCACTCTTTCTTTCTGTGATAGCTACACTTCTACGTTCTATAATCGCCCCATGTGGACGATAATTTGAAAATATAACATGTTTGATAATATACATGCTCTGTAGACAGAGTAAACATATATAGTTGATCTAAAAACAAGCATGTACAATAATAGAGATTTCGGATTTACAGGCTTTGGCGCAAACAGTATTATTGGTCAATTTGCAAATTGCTATAGTCCGCGTAAAGTCACAACTTCTTTATAACCGAGTATGAAGATTCATTCAACTGCAATTCCTTACTGCCGAATGCGTATCCTGAAATTCTGGAGATTCTTTCTTTAATTGATTAATTTGGGACCATACTTCCAGACATCGATTGCTGAAGCGTGATTTACGGGTCAGCTGGAGATTTCGGGTCCAACACCGGTATCCATAAATGACTAATCATGGCGCTCGGCCGAAGCCTAAAGGGAGAGGTTTTTCGGCCCCTAGACCATGGAAGATTAACCCCTTGCTATTATCAGTAAAATTAGATCTTTCTCCACCAGAACTCAGCGCTCTGATCCAAGTGGGAGGCATTAGAAAAACTACACATGCGCAGACCATACTAAATACAGAGCATCTAGAGCATCTAAAAATAGATACAAACCAAAGACGTGACGTTTCTTGTAGTCTAAATGCCTTTTGTTCGGTGGACAATGTAATAACGTTGACTGCATGTCCAGTGCAGTTTAGGATAGAATAAAGAAAGCCAATTGCTATGCCACGCTCTTTAACTATTATTTTGGATTAGTTATTTTTATGAATAGGGAATTTCCCTTCTTTGGTTTCGTCACCTTTGTTTGGCTACGCACCGACCAACTAGCTAGTCCTTTAACACTATATTAATTACAGGTCAAAAACATGTTATCTGTTAGATAAGAATCAAATTTCGTTACATTTACTTTACGAATGAATTAAGGTAATTCCGTAGTTTTGCACTGCGCACCACGGCTGCGCATAATACTGATAACTCCCACTTCGCTTC
>WUAP02035563.1:0-35857 GCA_015163945.2 Stichodactyla helianthus | reverse complement strand
GACTAAATAAAAAAATCCCTGACTTTTCACTGACTTTTCCCTGACTGTGTTTTTCCCTGACCCCTGGGAACCCTGAAGTTTGTTGGGATGCAATGCACGCTGTCTGTGCACAGTCTACCTGTGAACATGCAGTGGCAACATTCTGTCACGACATCAAACTTTCAAGTTCCTCCCACCTAAAGTATGTTATTCAACAAATATGATTCACTGTGAGGAAATACAGTGACAGCTGCGACAGCTAATTGACAGGCACAGTAAATATTATGGGTTGGCAAACCAAATGCAATAACATTTTGGCCTGAGGGCTGAAATAAAAAACTCACAAAAAAATTATCACCGTGATTTGGCTCATGTTGTAAACCTGATATAACACTACTGCTCTTGTCATAAACATGTAACAGCAAAGCCAAAGTATGGAGTTAACAACTTCACAGTGTGTGCTGTTACTGGTCATCTAAATGCATTTACAGTCATGACATCGATACTGCAACAACAGTTACACCTACCTGATAGGCAGCTACAGGTACACCTTGGACATAAGCAGTCTGAAGATTGAAAATAAAGGAATAATTTATTAAGCTCTATATAAGTAGAGCTTCAAAAATGAATACAAACCTGGAAAATATCTAGGATCAGATAACATAACAAGATATCATGCAGGATGATTTATATGATCTACTTGAACAAGTTTTCCTTGGCAAATCTTCTTGTTCAAAAATAGTATGCCCAGGTTTTAAGAAAAGAGAGCTTTTGAGGAAAACTTGTTCTTGTACATGTGGCTTTACATAGTCAAATAACTGTTAATTGTTGCAGTATGTTTTCATAAATACCTGACTTGGAATGGCTGTTCCATGTGTGGTTATTACCCTAGTGTTACTATACACAGATACTTAGTATTAGTGACTTAGATATCAAATGAATATTAAATGAATGAATGGATAGATGGATGAGTATGTGAAAGAATAAATTAACAAATGAATATGCCTGTGTTTTCACTAAGTGTTTTATCACCTAAGGTATTTGGCCGCAGCAATCAGTAGGACAAGTTAATCCATCTCTCTAGGTAGTCTAACTTTGGCATTATTTTAGTGGGTGTTTTAGAGACAATTTTCCTCATTAAACTATTCACTGCTGTTACTGTATTTCCAGAGTTTCCAAATTAAACTGGTCTAAATCATCTGTGTGAAAACACAGCCTATGTAATGATGATGACAAAGATAGCCATTTAGGTATGTGATCTAGGTGCAAGATAACTGAAGTGAATAATCAGTATACCCATTCTGTAACACAACAGGATCATAACCAGTAACCTGGAGACCACCCTATAAAAATAACAGAGTTAAATGAGTCTAGCAAATATTCTCAAACTCATAAATAATGCGTACTTGTCCAATACTCCGACAAATTTATGCATAGCATTGTATTCTATTGTATTGTATTGTGTTGTTCTCAATTGTATTGTATTGTTAATCTATTGTTATGTGGATATAATACAATACAATGCTATGCATAAATTTGTCAGAGTATTGGAAACTCTCAAATAATGAGGAGAAAACATAGTAAATCACTGCCATGTTGGTGGTCTGGATATATGATCTTGATTAGCATAAAATTTTGCCAACTTTTGCTTTAATTTTCTCCTAGAATTATTCATGGTTTGAGAAGCTTGAACAAACACTTGAAAGAGTGTTTTATCTCCTATCCAAACACCTCAAAGTCTTACAGTTAAAAATATTGGCTGTGCCTCATTTTTTCAACCCCTTTTTTGTGTTTGGTTATTGGTAGAAACACTTTTTCACATGTTTCATAACTATTTTCCCTCATTATGATGCAAATGAATTGTATCAAAAACTAATCATATATTCTATAAACAATTATCTTATTGTCATTAAGAAACTACTTGCCTCTTGTTGACTTCTCTGCCATGTTTGATCTGTAAGGAAAAATTATCAACTGATTATCAAACCTTAAATGAGGCATATGTTGCTATTCAACAAGTAAAAGTGATATGGATATCATTTATAACTAAAGAAGCAATAATAGGCACAGTAATGAAAAAAACCCCCATACTGATGACGTTGATGATAATGATATATAAATATTAAAATCCCTGTGTAAAAAATACCTGGCTGTCTTTTCTTGGGACCTCCATCTGCAAACTTAACAACAAGTTCTTGCAAGGATCCTAATAATAATAATAATAATAATAATAATGATAATACATAAGCATTAAGTAAATACATCAATCAACATCCACTATATTTCAATCTCTTCAACAACAGTTATTTAGCCTGCTTCTTTCTTAAGGCTCGTTTACATGGGCATATTTTTCTGCAATTCTAGCTGTGATTCACCTGCAATCAAAAATCGTGTGTGCAAACATGACTGGCAATTTGAGTGGGAAACCCCACAAAATCACACTTAATTCAAACATGTTCAAAACAATGGCAATTAGTTAGTGACGTGAGAATAGGAATTGCCAGTAGTTTAAAAATAGCTCGTGTAAATGGGCCTTCATGACCCATAAAGCATTTTGCTTTGGCTCATTTGCATCAAATTTGAGGGCCACTTTGAATTTGAACATAATAGTTTTCATGTACAGTAATGGGATAACAAGCTGGTGTATTCATACAAAGTGCCCCTAAAAGTTGTAAGAAGAAACCAGTGAAGTACTCAAAAACAATGAGCATATCATACAATTCTAGTAAATTAAACTGCAAGTGTAATCAAGGCCTAAACCTTGCTTTTAAAGTATTTCTGTTATTAACCTGGTAGACTCTTTTTATTGAAGTCTCTAATTACTAATTCACATTTTTCTGAGCTCTCCATTCTACAAAAAAGAGAGATAGATTTAGTTAAATTTAGTTAAGCATACAAATCATGGAGTAAATCAATATAAAAAAGGAATGTAATTAAAGCAGTCTGTTTATTTATTCTTTATTAGGTCATGATCTTTCCTTTTGGGGAATTTTACAGTAGATAGATGTTTATTTATGCTATGCTTGAAGAAATCAACAAATCTTATTACCTTGCAAATCCAACTCCTTTGCTGTTAGTGTCTTTATCCCGAAGTATTCTTGTAGAAATAACTTTCCCATACTTGCTAAACATATTTTCCAGCATCTAATTGAAAGTCAAATAAATTCCTCTTATTAACTGAGTATAAGCGCCATACTGTAAGTTATGGAATGAGTTTTTTCCACTGCCTTCTGGCCGAGGCACATAGCACACTGGGAATAAAAAAGTGGAAAAAACAAGGTTCCATAACTTACATATGAACTAAGCATGCAAGGTTATAAGATGTCTATTATATGACAAGGCAAAAACAAAAATAAGGTGGTGGTCCATCTGGACCACAAATTGGCCAATGAGAGCACATAACATTACCTTGTCATGTAATGTTTATTATAGGTTAAAAACAATGCTAGGCTCAAGTATATATATTTATCATATCCACATCCAATGGATATGAGCAATTGTGCACTCTGATTGGTTCCTCTACTACCAGGATATCAGCTCATATCCTGTGAGTAGAGAAGTGAAACAAAATGGCAGAGCATTTTGCCGACGTTATTTCATTTTTTTAAACTTGAAAATAATTAAAATTCTATATTTCTCATACATGATACATGGCTCATAGCCAACTCAGTGCTGTGCACCTCATCAGCTGAGCTCATGTACGACTCGATTTCATGGAATAATTGTTAAATATATTATATAAGTGTAATGATACACTTACTGTTTATGATACACTTACTGTATGTTTTAGGTAAAAATATAAAACTGGGAATAGCTTCAATTAATAACACAGTATAGAAACTTACAGCTTCATCATAATGAGGTGGAAGATTCTGAATATAAAGATTTGTAGGATCTTGTTCTTGTTGCTAAAATATGGAAAAATGAAAATTTTACTCAGAGGCCCATTATGAAATGTTTGGTAGCCAAGGCTCAAAATTTTGTCAACCCCCTTGTCCCAATAAATTAAAGCCCCTTAAGAATGCAATCTCACTGATAATTGATTTAATAATTGTTCCATTCCACACCTATGGTGTACATGTATCAAAGAAGCCATACTGGACCCTCCAATTAGTATACTTGCACAATATGAAATGTCCACACATAAGTATTTAAATCTATGTCTCAAGAGCAAGCTTTTTATAACAAGCACAACAACTACAACAATAACAAACTGAAGCAAGTGTTATTAACATGTACAAGTGATATTGAAATGATAAGTCATGTCTCTCCATGTTTTAACATAACATTCTTTATGAAACTGTAACATTCTGTGTGAAATTCACTTTATGTGTTCCAAATGTATCAATCACCACATGCATCGATATCAGCAGTAATCTCTATTAGCTAGTCCAAATGAGCTATCTTGATATTTATAGGATTTTATGTATTTGATGCTGAAAGTGCCTAAAGGCAACTAAATTGAAAAAGTTAACAGTATTGATCTAGACCATGTGTTTGCATATGTGTTCACTTTGTGAAAGACAATGACACGCAGATGTCATACTCTATACCAGCTGTAGTCTCACAGCAGGGCATAAATAATTTTTAGTCACTTTACTTAACAAATAAGCCTTGCATAATTATAAACAACAGATTTCTTTGTTTTTATCCTATTCAAATTGAAAATATAAATTTCTTTCTTGACCACATACCATGAAATGATAAAACTTTTCATTGTTTGTTATACTAAGCAGGTAGCTGACTGAGCTCAAACAGTTAAACAATGAAAATCTGAACTTGAAACCATGATTGACCTTGGATACACTAGTGGATGATAACAGTTTCACTTAGAGTGATTGCAATAAACCCAAGAAACAAAATCTAACAGCCAACAACTAATAGTCAACAAAGAAAACAATAGAATTAGTGTCTACTAACCTCTATTAGACTAATAACTATTTTACAGGTTTATTGCAATTACTCTAATATACATCATAATCTCTCTGCTTGATCCAAAGCTATTTCTGTGTAATTCCATGACGACATTGACAAAAATAGGTCTTTATAATCCCCATTGACACTAACTTATTAATTTTCACTTATTGACAGCAATTTAATAAAAGCACTTAATGAACTACATCTTAATCACACTTTATAACACTGGTACCAGCAGAAAGGGAAAATTGACTGCATTTTAAACCACATGGATAAACAAGTAAATTTGATTTATTCATCACTGGCATTTATATACACAAGCAGGGCTATTAATATTCTGGTAACTTAACAGTGAACAAGCACATTTAACTCTCTTGTTGGAGGGTCCACAATAGGTATGGCAGGATGAGGGACCCGACTTTTTTTTAGCAAGCTGAATTTGGGATTTGAGCTAAAATCAGCAGGAAAAATAACTGAAGTTCAGAGGTGGGATCAGGTTTACTTTGAAGAATTGGATGAGATAATAGGATTTTGTAAAAATATTGGCAGAATGGCAGGATTTCAGAGCCCTGTTGTTGGAACAGAGAGTTTTTCCTAATCTTTTAATTGAAGAAAAAATTATTTCCTTTCTTGTGAATGGTGGCAAATACTGGTGAATCTCATTAGAATTAATTATTAACACAATGAAACATTTTATAAAGAAAAATACCAGAGCTCTTAGTTTTAATTTCCTTCTTTCAAAATTGAGATTGTAGGTTGTTCTAATAATGCTACTTAACCATAGTACTACATTTTTTAAAATCAAAATGGAAGGAATCTCATTCTCAGAGACAAGATTGAAAAACAGTTTGAGAACTTATTTTCTTGACTTAATTGCAGGTCACCAGTTTTATGTTAACAAATCTAAATTCATTGTTTCTAGTAAAGATATTTGGTTTAAAGTCAGTTTCAACAATGCATAAATTATTAATTTGAAACAATTTGGTGTTTTTATTCACTTAGATATTTGAAACATAATAAATTAAGTCCTATGAAAATTTATACCTTACTTGCCATATTTGGAATTTAAATATTCAGTGAAAAATGTTTTAATATCAATATCCAAATGAGTATAGGTGGATGAAATGTTTATAAACATTGTCATTGTGATGTTAATGTGCCAACCATTTTAACAATAGGTTTTGTCACATTGCTTTGTTGGATGATCCAACAGATTTTTGGTTGGCAATTTAAATGACAATTAACCAAAACAAAATATGCCACTGTACGTCCACCTATTGGAATCCAAATATGACTTCTAGTAGGCCAAGCAGCAAGACTAAATGTTGTGCTACACAAACAACAGACATTAATTGATTAAACTGCATTATAAAGATAACTAAAATATTTTTTAAATAGTGATTAATAGGTATGCATGGAAGAAGTTCATAAAAAGGAGATGATTACACAAACATATTGGACATTTACTTTTTTAATATTTTACCCAATATTGAAATTCATTAAAGTTATTTAAATTTAAAATTTTATGGTGTTAAGAGGGTGTTACAGGTTTCCTCTGAAGTATATTAATTCAAAAAATAGTTATAACCTAATTTGTTCATATATATATATAAATCACAAAGCTGAACTTAGAAAAAGAACAAATAACAGGGAACCCATTTAACATTTTGATACTTCAAATTATGAGTGCTTAATTACTATTTTGATTTAGCTATTTGCAGTTACATTACACTGAAATTTTTGATGTATTCAAATGGACCCCAACTTCGGAAAAAGCCTTGGTGGCAATTTTATGATATTCAATTAACTTCAATTACCAATAGATAAACTATAGGTATACCTCACAAACCACTAAAACCCTATACACATCTGGTATGTTGTTGTACTGTCCAAAATATTAATACATAATTATGCGACCAATAATGCATAGCATTGGTTTAGAATCTATTAAAATCTACCTTCTTCCTCTAAAATTCATTAAATTATCTAACATAACATAACAATAGTATTTTGTATACTTAAATTCAAGGATAAGGGTTTGTTTGCACAGGCTGAATTTTTATTTACTTTACAAACAACAACCACAACTTACAAGTGTGAATGACACTTGTCTATCTTACCAAATTTTTGTCATGCCATACCAATCTTCAAAAGCACTGTTGTCCTGCCTTGGAGCAGAACAATTTTTGGTAAAATGTCAAAACTGACAGCTTAATCAATTTTCACCTATAGAATTTATTAGTCTGATAAAATGAAGAGTCAAAGCTCCTTGGACAAAATCATATTGCTAGTCACAGACTTCTAGTCATGGATTGAGAGAGATACAATTTTGACCTGCTTTCACAAAGGCAAGCACATATTTAAGTGTAGGCCACAGACACAATTGAATGCACGTAACCAGCATGAAGATGGCAAGTACAGTATAGAGTTGAAACTGATGGGAAAAGAGTGACACTAGCAAAGGAAAAGCCCCAGGGAAACGCTAAGAACAGACTTATGAAATACTAAATCAAGACAAGGAAAAGTTTTTAGTTCATGCACTCATATTGCGATCTTGTTACATTTTGATTGACATTTATGATTATAATACACTTTTTTGGTATTTCTAAGTGCGAACATGATTAGCAAACATTTATTTGGTAGGGACAATTTTTTCCAAAAAACTGGTAGAACCAAAATGTTTTTGTCAGCCTGGTGCAAACAACCCTAATTCAATGTCTCAACTGCAAAATTCACAATTAGAAAAGGTAAAATAACAAAGTTTAAGGTACAGGTAGAATGAATTATGACATGAAAAATTCCATCGATGGCAGTTGAGAAAATGACCAGGTGGACGGTATTGGAAATATTTATTTCAAATGGAAAACAGAGGTGTATTTGATCTATTAAAATGGTAAATTACATCAAAAGCCACATTGGCCTCAAGGAAAGTAAAACTCAAGTTATTACAGCAATATTACCATACCTTTGCCATCTGTGCTTGGATTCCTCTATTTACTAAAGCAGTCACTGCTTTTTGTGCAGCTGCCGGACTTTCAAAATCCACAAAGCCATAACCTTTTAAAAAAAAGTGTATGCAAGTTGAGCTGCTGATCAAGAGAGCAACAAGATATTTACCAAAATGCTAACAAACAGAAATAAACATCTGATCACCTGCATGTTACTTATTTTTGGACACCTCTTTCCCTTAATCCTAACATTTGATTTTGAAAACACTTCTAGAAAAAACTTTATTGGATGCAGAGATATTGACAGCCCCATCCAAATGACCAAATATTAAAATAGTGATGCTTTATGTCTTACCTTTGCATAAATTAGTATCTTTATCTAGAATAGCTTTAGTCGAAATAATTGTTCCATACCTATTTGGAGAAAATAAAGATTGACAATATTGGGTAAAACTAAACCATGAAACCAGTGAAATTATACAGAAATGGAAAAAGTCCAACACTACTATTCTGTGTGTTTTACTGATGATCTAATATGTTATCCAACTTGCAATTATGCTCAAAAAAATTATGTTCAGTAGAGTGTTCTAGGAATACTAGTAAAGGCTTTTAAGATGCTTATTTGTAAATGCTGTAGTTCAGGAAAAAACTTTTAAATTGTCTGGTCCAGATGAAGGTACCCACTTCATGACAGGTCCAGAAAAATCTTAATAACACAACAACACTATTTTGTTTTCATTTCCTTCTGCTTCAGTTCAAACAGGTTTGAATTTGTGGACCTGCAGACCATAATAACAAAATGACAACTGCCAATCAATACACCCTCTGACTTTGAACCATGTCTCAAAAACTTGACACCAAGTACTGAGAATTCTCTTTTGGTCTAACGTGGCTTTCACTTGTAAGAGCTTTCAAGAATCAGGACTGTGGTGTCAGGTTGTCATGGTATAGGTGGTTCCACTTCTTTGCTGCAAAATCTTTTTTCCCCCTACACCAATGATTTTTTAATCTCTTCCCCACCCCGCCAAAGCTTGCTTAGAATTCACACTGTCCTTTTAAAATTATGATCAAAAAAGCAATGTGTTTCCAAAAGCAAACAAACAAACAAACAAAAACTTCAGCAGCAAAATTCCCTATGGCTGAAATAAATCAAAACCCCCTAACTTTAAGGTGCATAACAAATCATTGGTTTCTCTTACTTGTGGCACAGTCTAACTAAATCTTCATCTGTTGTATTGGCCTTAAGCCCTCGTATATACAAATTTGTCTTGCTGAGTTTTTCCTCTCCTTCTTGTACACTGTCACCTCTATCACTAGAACTTCTACTACTTAGTCCTGGAGAATTAGAAGGTTGTATAGAGTAGGCCTAAAATAAAAACAAAACAAATAATCATGTATTTTTGTTTGATATGACACATGCATGCACTCTGTCAATTTCTGGAAAAATATGAAACTAAGCTGGTCATGAAGGAAAAACAAAAAACTTCAGAAAAGTAGGAAAAAACTGTTGAGATAAAGAAAGACATTGAGGTTAATAATTAATATAAATATAAATAATAATATATAATATATTAATAATTACAATATAATAATAAAATTATTAATTGTTAGGCGCAAATTAATGGAATATGAATATGATCAAATGCGCCGAGGTTAAAGTTAAAACCACATTTAAATCCTAACTATATCATATATCAAACAAATACTATTACACTATTAAGTAATGAAAACCTGAATCAAATTGATAGCTCATCAATTTAAAGGAGCACTTGGACGAAAACGCCCGAATTTTCGAAAGTCCAAATTGATTAAATATTCTGCTATTTTAAGATCAAACACCGCTCCAATAATAGCTTGTTAAAATGGTTTACACCCATTGTTTATTAGGTGGCAAAGATTATTTTTTAAAAGTTTCAAGTCGTTTTAGATTATGGGCAATTTTTGTCCAAGTGCCCCTTTAAGTGCCCCTTTAAATATTGCTAATATTGATTGTTAACTCTTCTTTTGTTTTCTTTTGGTAAATTAGAACATATAGTGAATGCATATAACACTCACATGGCTTCTATTTTTAAGCACATGTACTGCCATGGAACAACAACTATTTCATTGGTTCAAATTGGAATTAACCTTAGTTAGAGTTGTATCATGTTAACAAAGATAGCATAAATTGATACTTACATTACTCTGGTGATATCCAGGATACATAGGGGCAGGTGCATGAAACTGAGTTGCCCGAAATCCAAAGTGCCAAGCTGGGGGATATGCAGTAGGCCAGACTGTACCAGTGTTTTGGGGCTTTATACGACTACTATAAACAGGTGACTTGGATTGCTGAAATAAATTACAAGCTGATGTCAGTATGGGTAATTGCATAGGAACAATTAAAATTAAGGACTAGTTTTACAAGTTTCAAAATCTTTCATATGATTACCAGAGTCATAAGCAACAAGGTAGATTTTGAAACTTTCCATGTTTAGAATATACAAGGCATAATTCCCAATCAAAAGCATATCCAGTTGAAGTATGTGATGAAGCCAGTAAATCAGAGGAATGAAGAAAATGCCCTAATAATCAATTAATTAGAATTCTACAGCTTTCTATGTTATACTAAAAGTCGAAGTCATTACACCATAAGGATCTACATTTAGACCATAATCAACAATGTTTTAGCAGGGCGCAAAGTACTTCAATTGAATTGAAAATAATGAAACAAAATGGTTTCTTAGTTTAGTGGGTCACTTTTGGGTTGGGATGGGGATGGGGGTGGGAGAAGGAGGGGGAGGTTCAATATTATACAAAAATGCAAACACAAGCACTTTTAATCAATGATGTTTACAACTGATTGCTTTAAATAAATCATTTCAAGTCTTTCTAATTAATATATCAATGAAGAATTTCCAGCTAAAGCTACAAAAAAAGCTATACAAATAAGGTTCAATCCAGGGTTATGCAAATAATGCCATGCCAATTATCATGCATCTTAGCAGAAAATTCAGACACTCAAGGTCATATGTACCACTCATTTTAAAACATCATCAACATCCCTTCAGGCAACCCCTGAACATTTGCTATGTTTTCTCTTTTACTAAGATAGTGTGACATCAAAATCCCTTCCATGAGTACCTTTTTAAAATAACAGGTTTCTCTATGATCTAACAAGAAACCTTAAATCATTCATTAGAGCAAGTGGGCATTTAATTAGGAACATCCAAAAAAATTCATAAATTGAAATGCTGTATGACTTTCCAATGTCATATTCAGAGATATTTTTATTGATTTTTCCAATTTGGGAAAAACGATAAAATTTAATTGAATGGTACATATGCCAAAGTTATGAAAAAGGCAGGTTAATTCATGAAAAGCTCTACATAACATCTACATTATATTTGAGATGGGAACCCTTGAAACTAATTTTTCATATTAGAGAAACAATTGCAAATGTAAGCAACATTTTAACTGAATATATTTTCTTTAATTGTTGTTTTTAGACGTGATGAAACAAAATTTTCGTTGAGAACATCAAATAAACAGATCTATTTATATTAATGTGTGATGTATATAGAAACCATAACAGAGCTATTTTTACATATCTTCTGGAAGTAATCTTATCCTTAGGAAGTTATGTACACTACAAAGACAGATATTGTGATTTATCCTTTTAAATTCATATTCATGAGCAAAAAAGCATTAGCAAAAAAGCATTAGCAATGTTTTTTTTAAAATAGAATATAAATTGAGTCAGTTTTGAATTGAAATAAATGAAGGAAAATATTCTTTTTTTTAATCAATGTATTACAAAATAACAGCAAGCTGACTGACCATTTACAAATTGTCTAGTACCAAATGGTCTTGAAGGCGAAACAGGGATTGTGGGTCAAGAGATAACCATACAGTAATTTCAACAGATTCAAAATATTACGTTTCCGTTAAAGAGTCAGGTTACAAAACAACACGTCCAACCAAGGGTATATGAACTAATCTTTAGAGAACAAGAAAAAATCATAGATGAAATGATCAACACTTACTTCTTATCAATAAATAGGTCAGGTGGCATTTATGAAAAGAATGGCAAAGAGCTAACATAGAGACTTTTTCAGAGCAAGCAAATAAACATACTTGTATAGCACTTGGATAGTTGCCCTGATTTCTGATGTTTCAAATATCTGAACGCTATCAAGTGACAAAACACATGTTTTTGTGGCTGGTAGATCTATGTTATATGCCTTTTTGGGGGTAAAAAAAATGTATTAGGTTGGTTTATGTTAGTGGTATGTTGATTTACCTGTCTCGGTAAGTTACTTGGGAGTTTTCTCTTGTTTTGCTGTTGTCTTGCTTGTGCCTGCTTTAGGCATGAAATCAAAGAACACTGTCATGTAACAAAACCGTAAAATAGGCCACATATTTATTTACAGGAAGGAAAACTATTTGTTACTGGGGGTCAAGATGCTTGGCAAGTACTATATCTCACAACACAGTGCTATCTAGTAGGAACAGAACAAAACAACTAGCCGTTCAGGTTATTATATAAAACCATTTTACTGTTTCATGATGATTTCACATTATGAAAATAAAAACGAATTTATCAATAAAATTGATTACTTCCTTTGTATCTCCATAAGCCACTTAAGTTTGCTCATGAAGTTATCGGAGGAAAAATATATTTTAAGAAAACATATACAAGTAAAGGTTCATTGGAATTGCATATTTATTTCAGTGGTGCAAATCATTAATGAATGTGCTACATCAGATCAACATAAATATTCGCCGCATTAGGGAACGCAAGTTTCTTGTTTCGCCTTTAGACATCGACTAGGATTCGAAAAAAGAAAAAAAATTGATCCCGCGTTTGAAATGTAAAAGAAAAACAAGACGCTGACGGAAAGCCCTTTCGAATTAGCGAAGTACAATCAACTTGATTATGTCTTCCAACTGAAATTTGTTGGGACAAGCAAAGTGAGCTTCCTTATTGATCAAAATTATGTGTTTCTCGTCGCATAAAAAACATGGAAAACCTTTTTTTACAGTAGAAGAGAAAAAAGAAAGAAAACATAGAATGAGTGGATCTAATATGTCGATGGGTTTAATTGAATTGTAGTGTGAATTCGTTTATGTGAACACCCGACAGGTCACGCACAACAAAACACCGAATTCTAAACTCACGAACAAAATAAAAGCCTTCTACATAACAAAATCTGTGTTATTTAGAGAAATTTTGAATAATGAGGACTTCATTTGATAACGCCTAAGGAAGAAAACATCGGGCAACTTGTTTACCCGTTGAGGCACCTTTCAAAAGACTCCCTTTTTGACTATCAATACATTTCAAACTAAAGCTTGGGATTTTGTCAAAATACATCGATCAAATCAGTATTAGCTAGATGTGGATACAAGTAGCGAAAGAATTGCATACAGAAAAGGAACTCAAGACTTAAAAAACACAGTTTTTTGATGGAAACAAGTTATATAGACCAAAATGAACTGAAGATCCTTCAGTATTCGTAACTTATCGACGCGTTACATACTAAATCGGTTTTAAAGATCACGCGAAAGAATCGCCGTAACGATGGCACTACACTGCCATCATGCTGCAGGACTGCAAATGAAAACAGTTTAAGACTGTTTTCTTTTGTGGCATTCGACAAATTAACCCTAAAGTATGTTAAATCTGTGTAAAGAAGAGTTGACTACAACGAACCGTGTTGTGGAACACGAGAGCAAATCAAAAGCATTTACGAGTGAACTTGGTGGCGGAGCCGTATCGTTCAAAACTAGAAATGCTATGATGTTTTTACTACGAGTGAATGGCGAAGCTAGCTAGTACAAACAGATGGATTGTTATTTACGAAACTCGTAGAGCACAATAGTGGCTTCAATAATCCAGGCAACTATCCTTTCGTCAATGTTTGCCTCGTACAAAGGACGTGAATAACAATACCCTCATCTACTGGGGTCCAGAATCGCCATGGCTGTATTCCACCAGGAAGAACAAGTGCAACTAGAAACAATAAGACCCCGATGTACTCTGTTTACTATGACCGCTAAAAACGCGGGAATGTAAGGAATTCGAAGACTATTTCTAATGCCTGCACGCGAACGCACTCTACAATTCTTCACAACTAGATTTCATTATTCATGAGTTACAAGAAGCACTGATCCCTTTCACAGAAACCTTAGCACTATTTTAGGTCCCCATCTCACCTACTAAACAGTACTAAGAAAATGTTAAGTGTGGCTATCGAGCAGGCTGTCTTCGCTACAAATAACAGAGCTCGTGTTACATCGGGATCATCTTCGGACTCTCTCGCTAATTTTACTATGAATATTCAAATACCTTTTTGTCATCCTTGTCTTGTAAGTTTTTTATTTTGTTATCGATATCGCTAGTATCTTCTGTAGCTCGCCCGCCATCAGGAGTACCACACTGCCGACCTCCAACTTCGTCCGAGGTAGAAGATCTTTGGGTGTCATTTTCCTTGGTCTGAGGTCTGTCCTGGTTTGCAGTTCGGTCTGTCGTCATTGTTGGAGAACGAGTAGTATTTTGAGAATCGTTCATTATACGCGACCCTCTCCTTCCTAAAGGCAGTATCGAGGTAACGTACGCGTCCTCATTCCAAATACTCGAACCCTGAAAACACACGGCAGAAAGTAAAAGTCAATTCTGGTCTTCGAGTGAGGAAAAAGCACGGGGATGTGCACGAGGTTTCACAAACCAGGCTTGCTTAATCTGAAGCGATATTGTAAACACCGCCGTAAAGAGGGGAGCGAATAGGCGACCGCTACAACAAAGATAAAGAAGCATAATAATGAAGCACGGTTTTAGCTTTACAGTTCAAAAACCCAACAAGAAAAGCAGTACAACACACCATGGACTAACAAATAAGAACGTAAACAAATCACACGTGGCGAAGAATCGCCGCGATTGCACAACTTTCTTGTAAACCTCGTAACGAAACGAATGATCCTGAAGCGAAAAACGCTAAGAAAAACCTTGGGTAAACTAACGACCAAGAATCACCTTCGATTCATTTGCTTGTTCTTTTCCTCAGGTTCAATTAAGTGTTTAGTCCGTAGGTAAACACTGTAACGCCATCAAAGTTTAGTTTCCCGCCATACAGCTGAGTGCGCTGACTCCTTCCAAAGATCACCTCTCGAACTTTTACATTCACTATCACCTCCTACACGCAAACCTTTCGCTCTTTCCGTGAACCTCTCATTGACAATTGGACGGCAATTGTCAATTTCTATGGTACAAGACATGTGACTAGATTCTGACCAATCACAGCGCTGGCGGGAAAGAACTGTAGAAGTGTTATTGATCGATAAATTATTTATCGCGAAATTTTGCATGAAGTGCGCCGCTCCGTCCGCCGCCACTAGAGCGGCCGTCAATTTTCTACTTTGAGAACACTACCATCAGTTGAATAGTTGGAAACCAATCCTTTCTTTTAATCTAAGCAAGCGGTTTTGAAAGAGCTGTCATGTTACCGTTTGGCAAGTAACATGTACACCATGTACAATGCATTAGAGATATCTATTGTAGTTTAGCTGTCAATTGTCAACAGTCGGTCATGTTTGACAAGACATTCACCAATCATAGACGAATACTTCTGTGTGTACGCCTTCCGTTCAATTTGCTTTGATATATAGAATGCAAATCATTGTGGGTCTTAATTTAGGGATAATATCAAACGCAATGCATGATCACAGAATAACATATTTGCTCTATATCTCAGAACCTGTTTTGGAATCGAAAAAAATAAGTAAGGCGAAGCATGGAAATAATGAAAATGAGAGAGCACAAATTCGAAATCGTGGTAGTTCTTCACCAAAAGATAATACCCAAAAAACAAGCCAAAACTTTAGGCAAAACCTTTTTCATCGCCTCAATGCCCGGCTCAGTATGACAAAACTAAAAGCTACAAAGTTTAAAATAATTTACCCAAGGAAATCGAAGTATTTCAAGGATAAAAATTTTTTTCCAGAACATTGACTTAAGGTAACGAAAAACACGTTTGCAGTTTGACAAACAAAAACAAAAACAAAAAAAAAAAAAACAATTTATCGTTTAAAATAGTGTTGAAATTTTAGATCTAATGTTGGAAAGATTTTTTTAGCGTTCGAAGACATCTGTGAGTTTTAAATACTTTATATTATATGATTCGATTTAGTCAATAAACCAAGAAATTGTTTTTTCCCTCGAAAACAAAGGAAGTATGAAATCCTAACATATATAGTGGTATCCATATAATTTATATCCGATCAACAAGGTGGTAAAATTAATTTCTTGTTGCTGGTCTTTTAAGTTTTTGTTCAAAGAAAAGCGAATTAAAAATGCGTTTGACGTAGCTTTTATCGACGGCTATCAAAACTAAAAACTAAAGTCATGGATAAAATTCATTTTTTGCTTTCTTTGCTGGACATGATTCGTAGATAAGAAGCTTAATGTTTTATCTATAGTATTCAAGCCCCATGGAAAAGAAAGACCAATTTGTCTTCCGCCTTTTCCCATCAGGAAGCTTCCACGCACACTTTTATATTTCTTCAAACCGATTTACATAAAATATTTTTTGACTATTTAGATTAATCAATGAAGTGAATATATTACTACTTCCAAGATGTCATGAAGATTTAATCAGCGTTTTAACATCGTATTGTATTTATGCCAGTAATCAAAGAGATTTAACTTTTTGCGACGTAATGTGAATCGTGAATGGACGTGTGCAAGCTGGTACCAGTCACGCAAGAATCACTTAAAGACAGAAAAACCTCAATGACGCCGAGAATTTAAAATAATTACTCAGGAAAACAAAAAAACTATGCATTATTTAAATCCGGCTACAGTGCAAGTCTAAAATAAATGTCGATTATGACACTATTATTTCTAATGATTTGATCGAGTTGATCGATAAAAAAAGAAAGAAAAGAAAAGAAAAGGTGAAAAAGAGGAAAAAATAAGAGGGATGAAGTCTAAGGAAGCAACTGCTATGCGCGTGAAAAAACTCGGAATTTCTTTGGATTTTTTTATTTTCTATTTTTATTTCTAACATTGCCCAGTATGACTACAGTAGCGTTGATTATGACTTTCGGTCAAAACGACAAGAACGAAGAAAAACTAGAGATTATCCTTCTTACTGAACATGTCAAAATAAGCACTGAACTAAACTTAGTAAAAACATCCTCTGAGACTTGTCATTTTTCCATTCTTTTTGTCCCAGTTTTGGTTGCGATAAAAACGAATGCAGCGTTCTTTTCTACTGTCACTTTTGAACCAAAATTTAAAGAAGGAATTCTTCTATTAATGTACGTAGCTAATTGATCTTTATTCAAATCATCGTGTCGCCTGTATTTGACAGAAAAACACCGATAAGTGTTCACAGCAGCAAGATTGCTAATCCACTCCCTGACATGGCTTAAATGTACAGAAAAATATTGTAGTACGATCAATACGACGTCTTTCAACTATAAGATCCAAGAATTTACCGCTATAGGTGGTCTCAATAGCTGCTGAGAAAGTACGACTTCTGCACCCTAATTTAGATTCTCACTAGTGTTCCAGTAAAAAGATAGATAAAGTTTGTCCTCAATGTTCTTCTTCTAATTAGAGCAACATACACTTAGTCACAAGACATACAGTTATTACTCTTTGTAATTAAAGTAAAAGTTAGTTTCTAGTTCCCTTGTTCAGTAAAAAAAGATGTGGAGTGAGTAAAGCTTGCCAGTTTATGCCTCATTTATAAAAGCCACTTGTTTAAGTAGCCATGCACAAAACATATAAAGTTTACTACTGAAGAGCTGAGTTCGAATTCGAGTACCTGTTCCATGGAGTTCAACAAGAGGGATTTCAAACCAATCTTGACATGGCTACACAAGTAGGTATATTCCACGTCCAGTAGTAGGAAAGAAAAGAAAGAAGATAAGGAAGAAGAAAAAGGAAAGAAAAGGTCTTCACACAAAATGGCAGAATGATAATTATAACGGCAAACTCGTGATCGAAACCCAAATACTGAGGATTAAAGTATAGATAGTATTTGCGACGTGATAATGCACTGAAATTCTGGCAGGAGTAGGTACAATAGGATTGATTGAAATGTGAAAGGTATTGATCAGGTAGTATTCAGTGGAGGGCAATCAAAGTAAAACTACCTCATGCAATGAATTCCATAACAACTATTTTGTCTGAATCAGCCCAAGTTTACACACAAGTTGCTAGGGTCTCAGTAAAGACAGGATAATCCTTCATCTTCTTCTGTTGATAACGGTTGCCAACAAGACAGGCATGAAGCATTCAGCTACGCGATTGCAATACCGTTCCCAGTTATAGTGTCACAATATGACGTCAAACAGCCTGATCCCTGTACGAGAAGTACCCAGGAACTGGGATATTTTTAGACTGAGATTCGACGTCGCGAGGATGCAAATAAACACGAGAGACTTATTTTTATCCAAAAGAGGTTTCGTAAAACTTGTCAATTGTCACATCTCCACTCTTGTTTCATATCAGATTACTGTCGTTGTGGCGAGACTATTAGAAAACAACTATTATGCTACTCTCTTGCCAGATCTCCCAGTTTGTCACGGTTTTCGGATGTCGACTTTCATTTTCCACAGTTGGTTTACGCATCCAAATGCGTTTTGTAAATCTTTTTTCCAATTTCCTGAGATGTCACCATTTTTAGCCACTTCCAAGCTAGAGACATATTGCATGCTGAAACTTAGAGTACGATAACTTGTTTCTATATTAACGTTAAACTAAAAGAATTCAAGGATGCAACAACATACTCCATCTGAATCACTACTGCAGCTAAGACACAAATCTGTCCTATTGTCACTAGAAGATGAACAATTTAAATTAACTCTCAAGGAGAAAAAAGTCGACACTCTTGCCATCATTCCAGGGGCAAACTTGCTAGAGTGAAATTCTTGTAAAAATGTAACTCAAAGTTGTAAATGGCACATGTAGTTTTTCATATGGTGACTTAAATTATCATGAAATTCTTGGAAATATCTGTGGGTCTGGGTGTCAAGACCTTATGCAATTTATCAATCATTGGAAATCAGAGTAAAGAAATAATAGTATACGTGGGCTTGTTCTAAACGAGTAAAAATCAGCTGAAATACTAAAAATACCAAGCCAGACACAGGGAAGGCTAATCCGTTAGTAGGACTTTAGTGTTAACGAAGAAGTGAAGTGGTAGCGCAGATAAACGGATCATATTGTGTACTTCCTCATAAGTACCTGCCATAACACGACAAAAGGTCTAAATGACCAAAATCAAATTAGTACACGAATGCGCTCGAAACACCCAAGCCATTGAGATAGATTATCTGAACTAAGAAATCCAACGGCCCAAACATGAACTCATTGTCTTGTTACTAAAGACCGAGACCGCTAGACTCGGTAGATAAGTGAAGCAGCAACTATTTAAAAGAAGATGAAACCTAGAAAGTGATAACACGAGAAGGCTCTGCGTAAAGATCTTGATATGGCGCGATTTAAAGGTTTTGTTAGAAGATCTTCTGAAGCTCCACTACCAAACAACTGGTTTACGATTCGCATCACCACTGGACTTTTAATTAGTAGAACAAAACCGAGAGTACCTCAATTGCTTTGTTCTGTCTGTTCTGTCTGTCTTAGACTTGTATTAAAGCTGCACAAGTTTTATCTTGTTGGTGATACACACAGTTTATCGTGTTTTTATCCTCTCAAAACTCACTTTAACACTTATGGATGTCTTCCTTCTTTTTATCACTCCTATGAAAAATATTAAAATATCAGGAGAACCCAAAAATAACACACAAGACTAAAAGCGAATTTGGATTAAAGTATGTATGTGTGTATGAACTACAGACTGAGATTCTAACTACGAGTTAAGTATGATTATGGAGAAAAAGAACATATTACAAACGCTCCAATTCGTACTTCACATTGAAGTAAGGGATCGTAAAGCAAATCTCTAAGGCACGCTAACCTTGATATCTTACAACTAATACTGCGCTGGTACAGAACGAGATACAGGTGCATAAAACTAAAGACAATTTTGGGAGATGAAACTCCATAGAATGCATTCACCACAGAAGGAATACTCGAAGTTCAAGAAAAAGGTTTTCTTGATAATGTGCAATTAAAAAGAGGAATGTTAAAGAAGCTCAGAGAAAGTAATTTTTATGAGAATAGATAGTAATTTCTACTCGAGTGACTTGTAAGTCCTTTAGGGGTATTAAAGCTATAGCCACAAGAAGTGGACAAAGCCATCATAAACAAAGAGATCCACTAGATTCGTATATAGTAGGCATAGATATAGAATATCATCAGTAATGACTGAATAATGAATACGATTTGTTTCCATTTATGCGGTAGAAAGAAGACTCCTGATCTGAAGTACCAAACAGGACACAGAGGAATCAAGATAAAATGATTAGTAATTAAAAACAATGGATCAAAAGTTTTCATCCTTCGTCGTGATTTCCCGATCGAACATCTAACTACTCTGGCGATTTCTATATAAGAGAAGCGTTCGTCATAAGTCTTCAATTCATTGGTTTGTGCTCTACACACCTACAGATTACGATTTACGTTCTGCTGTAAAATGTGTACGAGATGTTTCATGCTTTATCCCCTTCTTTTACTGCTTTAGAACCCATGGCCAGCTGCAGTGGGTGGGTGAGCGAGCGAGAGAGAGAGAGAGAGAGAACTCTCATGGCATCAAATGATACAAGCTTGTGACATTAGGATACAGACCGTCTTGTCTTGATTCAACAAGGATAAATTAAAACGATCATGGATGCTTAAGACTTATTGAACAACAAGCGACAAGATTAACAGCGTTAAAGCATTCTTCGAGTGTCCGATCCGTACAGTCAAGACAAATTCGCATGGCTATACCAAGATATTTGGTGTAGATGGATCATTAGTTCTGGAAATTCGACATTTAGAGGTGGGCAAAACGAATTACGATTACGACATCGGGGAAAATCTACCTCCTTGAACCCAACTAAACCATGCGCGTCTTTGTAACATCTATCGTATGTTTAGATGTTTGAGTGCGCATCGAAGAGGAACAGTGTGAACAATGTTCTAAAGAAGCGAAAAGAAATCCTTGATTGATGTCCTTTTCAAGTCTTTACGAAGTAATAAATGTCAATAAATATTTCTTAAATCACCAATGGTACAGGCAAACACGTTAATGCATTGTTAAAATGATTGTAAGTAAGTAATAAGCATTAAGAGATGATACCAACGGTACAAGGTATTATTTATACGGTGTGTAACATTCTAGTCATTCTTACTCGTTAACCGTCTTTCCGTTCTTGGAAGACACAAGCGATTTACGAGAACAAAAACTCGAAGTGAGCCGTAGCGCATACACTGTTGATGTGCTGTGAAAGCACAAAAATATCACTGCAAATAAACTAAATAAACTGATAGGAAAAACATCTCACAAAAGGACAAAAACAGCAAGCCTTTTTCTTTGTCACGCTATGACTTTAGAGCCACACATCGGCAAGGAAGCACGGTAATCCTATTATCACGGAACAGGTCCTAGTCAATGACATAAATTAGAAACTAGTCTGTGGTAGACCTCACATAAGGTAAATACTAAGAACACAACATTCAATGGATACCCTGAGAAGACCTTGGCTGAGCGAGGATTATGGTAGCGCGTCTTATGCAAATGCCAGCCTAAAGAAGGACCAACCATAAACTGCGATAGCGATGAACACGAATATCATGATACACTGTTACGCCAGTGCAGAACAGTTTGAGGTAAACAAGATTGTGAATAAGCTGGATTGTATTTGTAGCTACCTAATGGTTTCTATTCCGACCCTCGGGACCAACTGTACAAGATTCCATGTAACTAATCACGCAAGCAAAGGGACTTACGCACGATTGACATGATTTACGCGCATCAGATGAAACACAGAACATGTTCCCTGAACCACACAAGTTCTACAGCTATAGATTTACCTGATGAGACTGAATACCGCTTGGGAATACCAGACAACTGATCGTGAATAGAGTACTCGAGCAAAACTACCAGTGTTGACAAAATCGTTTCCCCTGATCGATCTGAAGACTGACTTGTAATGAATGGACAAACAAGGGGCAGTCTGAGCATGCGTAACGATAGCCAGGCACGTGCTCCGGAGTTAGTTTCCACTAAGCGCGAAAAATGGGTAGAAATATTCTCTTTTTGCTGGACGTGCGCAATTTCCCAAAAGAAGCAAGAAAGAAAAAGTTAAAGGTAGGTTACTCTTTGCAAACAGAGCTCATAAAGTTGTATACTTCTTGTCATTTACAGGTCCTTGTAATTATACGCAAATATTGTGCTGTTAACGTTGAAATGATGATTGTTAATGAAATCGACTACAAACAAAACAAACTCGAAACACGTTCACGACCTGCATCTATTAGGCGTGTATTTTAACTCAGACAAGATAAATTAGATGTCCATAAGGGATTCTTGCGTTACAATTCGATTTTGTTGAGGTTGTATGCACCAGAATGTTTGAATTAGAACACATTAATCTGTTTACTTGTTCGATCACAGATTGGGGTACTTATGAATTTATTCATTCGTTTATTATAGCATAGTCAAACACCAGTCCAGTATAAAAATAGAAACAGATTCGAAATGAATTAAACAGCAAGAAGAAAGTGAAACTAGAGCAGTCTTGGTAAATATAATGGAGCAAGTGCGTAAATAACAAGCGAATTATGGCGCTTTGTGCACTGATATTTCAAACATGCCACGCATCTGACAATTAAACGTTAATTGAAAACCTCTAAAAGTGGCACGTTTGGAATGCGCGGCACCAGTACACTAAGGACAACATTTCGGATCTCTCAACTGTGACGAGCGTCGTTGCGATGACAAAATCTGATTTGGCGAGGGGGACGGTTTAATTATCCCCAGAGTACAATGACAGGGTTGCTACGATTTGCTGAGACGATCCATTGTTAAGGAAAGAAACAAATCTAATGTACTTTGACCTTTGTGTACAAATTGTAGCTAGGTAATTAATATGGTGGCATACATGAATCAAGATTGACCTCAAATAATGCGGTTAAAACAGACAATGTACTTTTGCAATACCGCGATGGTCGATGATCCTTATTGCCTGTCGTAAAACAGACGACAAAAACAATGTCACGATTAGAAAGTGGAGCCGACTATTTTCGAAAGACCTCCCAGACTGTCTCAAGGGAGGAATAAGTGGTAATCGGATCTAACATTGAACCAGGGTGAAGCGGGGTGGTTGGACTTTTGTCCTACTCTGTGCCGGGCCGCCTTTCTTTGCTTGCAGGCATTTTAAACCAGATTTGAGGGATAAGTAGGGCGAAAAAGGCCAACAGATTTGGAATCACTGCCGTTTTAGAGCCGTCTCAGAGATACAGACTGCGCCTAGATTTCCGAGTGGGGGGAAAATTCCGGCATACAGTACAGGCATGGCACGGCACGGAGTTCAAACACCCATTTGACCAATGACACAGCGAGAAATTATCGACTGTTTAATCAGAATGAGACGTACGGCATGCTCTAGCCGTACACACAAACTAGGTATGATATGCACCACAGTAAAAACTTCCGTTGCACCAATTTTTCACAAATATCTTTCATTCTTCGCGGTTCTAGACAACAGTTACCTATCGTTAGCGGGAAAATGTACGAGCACCAAAAGGCGAACCTGATGTCGTAGTTGATTTCTGTATACTAAATTTTAAAATACTACGGCGCTTTTATTGGTCTCTCTCTCTTTGCAATTACAAAATGAGAATATGAAGTCATCAGGATACTCAGACTACCCTACCGAGAGCTCGAACTCAAACATGCTCCACTTTTTTCCACTTATAGCTGAGTGAGTTAAACGATAAGAAAGAAGGCAAGAAAGTAAAAGATGAAAAAGTAAAATGAAGAATAAATGAACGAACGAACGAACGAACGAATGCAGTGAAATGAATAATGAATATCTTATTCAAACTCGAAAAAAGTATCTATAGATAATAGACCTCAGTCTTGGGCGTAATATTTTCCCATTTCAGATCACGTGTCATCCCCTTGGGTTTTATTTCTTTGTTTCTCGGAAACGCTTGAGAAGACACGTTTATATGGATAAGCCTCATACAAAGAATCGTATTCCCAAAGGTATGACACTGGTCTGAAAACATTACGTCCAAGCCGAGTTCTATTTTTTATGATGGGCGAATGAAAGAGAAAATTAAAAAATGTTTAAAATCTGTACAATTGTAATAAAAATGTTAAGTAGATACTTACCACATGGTAGATAATATCCAAAAAGGCTAACGGCATATGCAACCTGGTAGCAAGTTAAAAGAGAATAATCTAGCTTGCTCTAAACAGGAAAAGTATTGTTTTTGAAAATATTAAGTAAAAACTTTCTATGTAACAACTGAGATCTAAGACCTAGATTTTAACAATGACCGCTAAATATTTAGCATTGTTTCAACGTGTTTAGACTAGAGCGTTAACCTCGGTTGGGTAAAGATTTTAACAATGACCGCTAATTATTTAGCATTGTATCAACGTGTACAACTTAGGTTGAACCTCAGTTAACCGTCCAAGTGTAAACACGGCCTAAGAAAGGCAAACAGAGGCGGATCCAGGATTTTTTGAGGGTGTGTGCACCAATTACGATCGGGTTTCGAGCACCAAAAGGAAGTAATATTAAATTCTTAATTGAATATAAGTAGCTCATCTCGGGGGGGATGCGCACCCCTACACCCCTCTCTTGGATCCGACCCTGGCAAAATAATGCACGTGATCTGTTAGACTATTTCATATTGCCTTAACACTGAAATACGAGTCTGTTTCTTCAGGGCTGAAGATGATATGCGGTGCAAGTGCAGAAATATATAAGAAATTGGCAATGGTACATTTAAACAACACACACACACACCCAAAAAAGTACGATATTAGCTGCCGATAGTTCAGATTTTTATCTCGCTAGCTTTTAGTTGATCTTGTCTGAAAGTCATTTTTATCAGTACTACAACAAACAGGAGCGAACAAGTCAAACTTGGAACGCAAGATCGTTTGCAAGCTATGTCATCGCGGCCATGTTGGTGGTATTTACAGTTAATTTTACATAACTTTGCCCATGTGGGTTGTGAAGTTCGTTGGGTCTTCCGAAGTACGTAACGAAGTTCGCAAGTTAGTTGGCATTTAGCCAGTCTACTTACGAACTTCAAAACAAAGTTCCCAACTTGCCTACTGCGGAAGTTCAGAACTTTGCCCTTTTGTCAAATAATATGAAGTATGAAGAAAATATTTGATGCTTATAAGCATTTCTAATCAACTGAGATAAATAAGATTAGAATATTTTGTAGTTTAGTTCAGTAAAGACGATATTTCTGAACTTCCGCGCCAGACAAGTTGGGAACTTTGTTTTGAAGTTCGCAAGTAGACTGGCTAATTGCCAACTAACTTGCAAACTTCGTAACTTCGGAACTTCCCCACAAACTTTGCAACCCACATGGGCAAAGTTATGTGAAATTAACTGTAAAGCCTGGTTCACACGAGCAACGCAAACGCAAGCAAAATTACGTGTGAACTACAGCAACGCAAACGCAAACGCAAGGAATGGAAAAGTTTTCATTTTCTTGCGTTTGCGTTTGCGTTTGCGTTTGCGTTTATATTTCTAACGTGTGAACCGGCGAACACGCAAACGTAAAGGTTTTTATTTCTTGCGTTTGCGTTTGCGTTGATGTAGTTCACACGTAAATTTGCTTGCGTTTGCATTCGATCTCTTCAACCATTTTTTAAATATAAATAAGCATTAATGCGCATGCGTATCTTAATTAGCTTGCATTTGCGTTTCACGTGTGAACATTGCTTGCGTCTGCGTTTGCGTTGCTCGTGTAAACCAGGCTTAACAAAAGATTTCTCGTTAGGTCCTTTTGTCTCCACCACCACCATGGCCGCCATGCCTTTGTCTTTTGATCCTCTTGGGAATGGTTGCAAACAAGCAATTGTTTTTGTTGCAACGGAAGTCCTAGAATACGGAGTCTTTAAGAACGTAATGCGCAATATGTAGTAATAATGAGTCTTAGCTCTGCCTTCCTCTAGCAGTGCACACATTCCTGCAATCATCCAACCTGCTAGATTATTAGGGGAGTATGCTGTGCTCATACCCGGCCAGCGGTTGGTTAATAGCCTACGTTCGAGATGTTTGAAAGAACCATTTTGGGAGGTGGGGAAAGCTCCGGAACGAGGCTCCCAGGAATACACAGCTGTGTCATGTGCTGGGTGCATGAGCTGCTTAAAAAACTCTTAAAAATACTCTTTTAAATGGTTTTAATGGTTTTAAAGTCGGCACCTTCCTTTTATACTTTTCCAACAGACCTTTCCTGAATTCGCTTGGATGATCACGAAACAATGGTTCCAAGTCGAGACTGAACTTGATTGTTTTGTTTATCAAGGCCAACCTCGACTTGAAACCATTGTTTCGAGATCATCCAAGCGAATTAGCCTTTCCGGAATTCAAAAAAGGACTGGGGCCGAGTGCAAATATTAATGTAATTAAGAAATGAACCTCATCACAGGAAAGATCATACTATTATTAGTACTATTACCAGGTTTGAGCATGTTTGGTGATACTTACTCAGTGGCAAGCTTTTAAAAGTCGCAAAAATAAGAGAGAATGTTTGACCACAGCGTCCCTAAAAAGTCTCTAAAAACCATACATTCTCTTATGTTTATGATTCCTTTAAAGCCTGCTAATCAGTCAGTATTTACTCAAACTCGCTAATTTTCGTAATTTTAGTGTGATCTTTCATGTGAAGGGGTTTGTTTTTTAGTTAGATAAATATTTCTAGACTCGTTCCCAGTCCCTTCCTCAATTTCGGAAAGGCTAATTCGGGAAAGTTCTATTGACAAAAAGCAAAAAAAGATTTGGAAAGCATTTTGTCGACGTTCTGACAAGTTCCGAGCATTACAGGCCAGATGATTTAAAGAAAACGTTAACAAATCGTATGATTATTCCCGGGAGCTTCGTTCTGAAACCTCGCTCCAGCCTCCTAAGCTAGCTCTTCCAAACATCTCGAACGTACGCTACGACACTGTGGTCAAACGCACTGCGTATGCTCAGTAATTTATTTTCGTTCCCAGGAATTCTCTTCTTTTCACGATAGTTTTATAGGAAAATGATTTAGCAGCCAAAAAACTGCACAAAAATGCAAAAACTAAGCAAAGTACTGAAAAGCTAAGGCCTAAATTAACACATCTTAGAGTTGAACAAGACCTAGGTACTGTGAGTGTCTCAAAGGAAACTGAGCTTTCTTAATGGAGGTAAAATTAGTTTGAAGACTAGCTTCACGAAGGAAGCCTATCTAGGGACCGGTCATTATTTATGTAAGGGGGGTCAAGGGTATTTTTGAATGGCAAGAAGGGGGGGTTCATAATTTTTTAAGATGAACAGGTGAGCAGCACAAGAAGCGAACAACTAGACATTCGGTATTGTAAACGTTATTTCTCCAACGCGTTTCATCTGTAATCAACAGACTTCATCAGGGAGTTTACAAATAAGTCTATAACTGTTCATGTAAAGTAAAACACAGGAAATTGCAAAACATACAAACATGTTGTTACAGGAAAGTACGAAAAATAGGCTAGGCAATAGCGTAATTTCCTAAATAATGATATTGAATGTCAAAAAAGGTTGACAGGGCGAACGGCGAATGGCGAATGGCAAATGGCGATTGCACGACCAGAAGGAACTGTGGACCAGTAAGAGCTTCATATTTATTTATTTATAGCTTCATATCTACCTAACCAATGCCTGCACCATTCAGGGAAGATCTTCAGCGGGCATTGAATCGCCGTTCGCCCCGTCAACCTTTTTTGAAATTGCTATACTTTTAGGGCACACAGTTAGCGCCTGTATTTTACTCTATATAAACAGTTATACATTGTACACTCACTGATGAAGTCTGTTGATTAAAGTCTAAACGTGTCGGAGAAATAAAGTTTACAATACGGAAAGTCTAGTTGTTTGTTTCTTGTGCTGCTCACCTGTTCATCTTAAAAAATATATGTGATTTATTGGGCAAGCTGATATGGCAAGCATTGCCAGTCCAATGATGTGCAAAGTAATTTTGTCTTCACTCATAACATGCATTCACCAGGTGTATTTTATGGGATTGGCTAGTCAAATCTATGCACACAAAAGCCAAAAATCCTAAATCCTTAGTTTTGAGAGGAGGGGGGGCATCACTAAAATATTGAATAAAGAGGTGGGGTCTTGCAGAAATTTTGATCTTTCAAAAATATTTTTCCCTCCCCCCTCTACATAAATAATGACCGGTCCCCTATGTCAATGGTTTTGGTCGCGAACTAGACTGGCCAGACTTGCTGGAAAATATATCACGTATATCGAACTTTCATATTTTCATACTACAATTGTAGCATGCATTACTCATACAATTGTTCATCTTAAACAAGTGGTGTGTACATGTATATTGATAATTCAGTACGATATATTTTGATGGATTTGTGCAAAATACGCCAGCTGTTTATTGATGTGGTCATATATTTGACCCAAACGCTTCAAAATCCCTTATACGTATATTTTGCTATCTTAAACGAGAAGTAAAACCAAATTGTGCCTGCCATTAGTGCCTGAGTGTCTGAATCCTTGTAATTAACACAAAATAAAGGGTTGAATTGCAGTTTAAAGGAACTTGAAGCGCATATTTTGTCGATCCACTGGAGAACTTTCTTTAAATTTCCGTGTAACTTTGTCTTTGGTTTTTTAGTCTTTTTGTCCTTTGTGCATATCCAGTAATTACGACATTTAAATAATCATAATTTTTCAAATCCTGCAAGTGAAAATTCATACTTAGAGTCCAAGATAGGCTTCCTTCGTGAAACTAGTCTTCAAACTAATCTAACTTATTTGAGAAAGCTTCATATTCTTTGAGACACTTACATTATCCGAGACTTGTGTAGTTCTAAGATGTGTTAATCTGGGTCTTGGATTTTCAGTACTTTTCTTGTTTTTGGCATTTTCGTGAATTTTTTTTCTTTTTGGCTGTTCAATCGTTCTTTCCTATAAAAACTATCGTGAAAAGGGGAGGATTCCTGGGGACGAAAATAAATTACTGAGCATGCGCGGTGCGTTTGACCGCGGTGTCGTACGCTACTGACTCGGCGGCAACTGAAGAACCAACGGCTGGGTCCATAACATGACCAAGTCTGATTTTAAAGTTGCTCTCAATAGATTTTATGCCTACAGCTGTCAAATAAATCAAGACACCATTTCACTCTCACAATCTTCGGCAGATATCAGAAAATTTAATTTGTTTTAAAATTTTTAAAAACACAAAAACATGAAAACTCCAGATGACAATGCAGACATTATATCTTACCTGTTCAGTGATAATCGATGTGAATCCCACTTGAGTGAGTTACATCAAGCGCCGTGGACACCTTATGTAGAAAATCCCCATGGAAAATAGCAAGAAAAATTTTTGTTGCTTAGTTAATCAACCTTTGCTATTTTTCGAAAGCCTCATATTTTCAAATAACTTGCGGGGTGATTGACAGTAAGGACAGTAGTGACAATACAGCACTTCATCTGTGCAACTCTTCCTGGTCTGCTGCAGATGTACCAGTGGAAATCAAAACTTTTTGAGTGTTTTGTAGATCTTTCTATAACTACTTCACTCCATGAGCACACCTCCTGATCTGATGCTCAAGTACCAGTAGAAAAACGACACTAGGTGAGTACAACTATTCTAGTTCTGTTGCAGATGCTTCAATCAGCACAGCACAGCACAGCACAGCAATAGAGTATTTATAGCAGTAGGAAACAACACTGCCGATACTGAAATGCAACTCTTCCTGGTCTGATGCAAATATAGCAGTAGAAAACTGCACTGTTTGTGTGCAACTCTTCCTTGACTGATGTAAATGTAACAGTAGAACAATCCACTGAATGAATGCAACTCTTCCTGTTCTGTTGTAGATGTCCCCCGTGATGTTAAGAGTGATAACTAGACTTTTTCACTGCAGATTTTCTTCGTAATAGACAACTTACGTTAACTGTAGTTTGACACCACATGGTCTGATAAAAATGACGAGTTACTGTTATGGTAACAGTTGTTGTTGCTGCTGACTGATGTTGTTGCAGTTGCAAACTCTTCCTGGTTTGATACAGATGTTTCAATAGAATATTCCACGAGCGCAACTCTTCCTTTTCTGATGCAAATATAGCAGTAGAAAACTGCTGATTGCTTGAGTGCGACTCTTCCTGGTTTGATGCAGATGTTTCAATAGAATACTTTACCCTATGGGCGCAAGGTCCTTCCTGATCAGCTGATGTTCCAGTAGAAAGCTGCACTACTTGAGTGCAACTCTTCCTTGTCAGATGCCGATGTCTCAATAGAATACTTGACTCCATAAGTGCAACTCTTCCTCGACCGAAGCAAATGTAGCAGTAGAACAATGCATGGCATTAGGGCACTTCTTCCTGGTCTGATGCAGATGTCTTATGAAATAGGATACGTGACTCCATGATCACAACTTTTGCTGTGATGGTGCAAACGTAGTGGTAGAACATTGCACGGCATTAGGGAAACTCTGTCTGGTTTTATGCAAATGTCCCAATGGAATACTTGACTCCATAAGTGCACCCCTTTATTGACTAATGTAAATGTAGGGCGCAGCATTAGAGCAACTCTTCCTGTTCTGATGTAGATGTTTCAATAAAATACTTGACTCCATGAGTGCAACTCTTCCTTGACTGGTGTAAATGTAACAGTAGAACAATCCACTGAATGAATGCAACTCTTCCTGTTCTGTTGTAGATGTCCCCCGTGATGTTAAGAGTGATAACTAGACTTTTTCACTGTAGATTTTCTTCGTATTAATTGGAGGCATAACATACTAATACTAATTATCCACTCATGATTGTAAGCTGCGCGGCTGCCAATGGCGCCTTAATATGCAGCCCGTAAAGTCCTCCACTGAAAATGATGGTAAAGCGCATTGAGACTGAGAAATGCGCTATATAAGTAACACATATTTATTTATTAGACAACTTACGTTAGCTGTAGTTTGACACCACATGGTCTGATAAAAATGACAACTTACTGTTACGGTAACAGTTGTTGTTGCTGCTCTTGCAGTTGCTGTTGTCGAAGAGCATTGTGATGTTAATGAAAATATAACGCCAAACCTTTTGCCGATATCCTTTCCCCCGTTTCCGATCCACAGACACCGACGGTATAATACCTAGAATTTCCAAGATATAACAGTTTCTATCAACGAAAGTGCCATCAGCCTTGTTGACATTGAGGAACCAAACGCGTGGTACAACCATGGAAGATTTCATCCTGTAAATAGAAAAATCAGTTGAAACAGACTTTCACATTTTCATTGTCGTCACAATGGACTGACAGAGACTGAGTTAGTTCTAATAAGAATCCATCATGAAGATCTTACCCCATTTACTCTTCGCTTACTTCTGACTACATCCACAACTCACTGAGCTTATTTTAAGGAAATAAAACTTAAAATTAAGAAAAACGCCTCAAAGAACAGCAGAAATACGACAGTTTATATTTTGAGGTAATCATTTTTTATGGTAAACAATCTTGAATTTGGGGTGTTACACGTCATACTTAATGCTTCTTTGCGAAAGAAAGACGTCATTGACCAGTAGGACATTTAGTAGCAAATGATCACTTTCAAAAAAAGGTCATCATAAAAGCATAATGTAGATGATCGAATAAAAAAACTGACAAAATGTTTAATGACTTGTGATGGATTCATTTTAGGAATAGGAATAGGATTTATTGGAGTAACACCCCCATACCCACCTAAACAAGTGTTAAAAAAAACTCTAGATCATGAAAAACATGCGGTCTGTGACTACCTTTGCAGTAAACTTTTCTCGAGTGATGATTTTTACATGCAACATCGACCTAAGTATTAGAGGTTGTTATAGAAGAGCTTTATTTTCGCGTACAAAACGTCTTTGGATGTAGTTTCATTTGTCACTGTCGCTGATACTGACAGAAAGACGATAACGAAATCAATCGCGATTTCTCTAGTGTTCAGTGAAAATTGGTTACAATGATCATGATTGGACAAGACTTGCCTGTCAGTATGTCAGAGCGGCTGGAGTGGCTAAGATGAACGCACTAGTAAAAGGCATGGTATTCCAGCAGGTAAAGATGTTATGCTATCAGTAAAATCCTTGCCAAAAATAGTCTTCAGTTGTGCCTCGCAGTCTACAGCAATAAGGAAAACCGAACTACGCAATTTGCAATCTCAGAGAGAAACAGATTTGTTCTTATATTAGTATTATAAACGTGATAATCAGTCGGCTTTATCTACTGAGCAAAGTTCACTCCATTCAAGCTGGGAATTTTTCAATACGCCGGTGGTCAATATGCTAAACTCCTTTAGTTTTCGAGATCAAAATCGACGAGTCTCGTAACAGAAAAGATAACTTGAGACTTGGACTCGAAAGGTGTCAATTTTGTGAAACTGAACAAATAGGTGAAATCCTGGCTGTTGATTTGTCTCTTAGTATCACGCAAATATAGTGGCCGACTTAGATAAGAAAATAATGCCACACTTGGAGATCTAGACAATAGTGCGCAGTACAAATCCTCACCACAGACAACCAATATTCTAGTTGAGCCATGCATAGGAAGTAAACAGCCACGAGGCCTTTATGAAACTCAGACTTATTGAATGATTTTAGAACAAAAAACATCGTCTTAAAGTCAAAATATTTTTGCACTTGTACTTCAAGTCAATCAATGACCAGTGGGAAAAATCAATATTAAACTAAGGGATTATCTGACTGACCTAGTTTGCTATGCGTATTTTCAGACACTTTGTTAAATTGGTTGTTATACAAATTTTAAGTCGTAGTTTATAAATAAAAGATAGATTCCTCATTCTTTATTTCTGAAAAGAGTTGTAAAGATCTTTTTCCTGTTTTCCGGGTTGTACTTCAGATGGCTCGATGGCTACTCGTGTCTTTGTCCCTCCACTACTTCATAAACGTCAGCTACTATATGTATTCACGCAGCTACATTTTATGCATTTTTATACTATCATGTACGGAAAACCTTTACTGCTAGAAACTATAAGTGACTAACTAAGCAACCATCAAATAAAAGCTCGACGCAAGATCTTAGTAAGCAAAAATACAGCGTGGCCGTACAGTACGCATACAATAACCCACCGGCGTTTATAAAAGTACTTATGAAAAGGTATCACAAGTATGATATGCTCTAGAACTAATACTTAAATCCTTTCTATCCCTAGCGGTTTTATGCCTGGATATCTAAAATTCTACGCTTACCGTATGTTTGTTCTCATCATGTCAGATGGCACGTTCGTATCGTTCGTACATTTCTAGTGAAATCTATTTTGATTTGACGCACTTCTGTTCTCAGTCAACCGATGCACGAATTTACATTACCGTACCGCAACAATTCCTTTCAGAGGAAAACTATCAACGGAGTAGAATAGAAAGGCGGAGAACTTGAAATTGTCCAGTTGTTACAAGTTGGCCACATTTAGCGTCGGAGTTGGAGTACGCTCGGTAAAATATGAATGGTCTTTGAAAAAAATGTAAATTAGATTGGGCATTAAAACGAGGGCCGGACGTCTGGTAATATACAATAAACCCAGACAAAAACTGTCCATAAATGATAACTTGTCATCTTCAAAAACAAGGACATTGCATAATGATAATAATTATTGAAGCATCCCTTTATAATCGATGTGTCACCCACGTTCTGTGGTAATCACCGAAACTTTGTCAGTATTCATCATTCTGGTTGTTAACGTGCCGACAAGAAAAAAATTTTCTGAAATTTGTCCACCAGCAAAAAAACAAATAATTTCAAAAGTGTCAATGCTATTAAAGGAAAATTTGTAAAAACATTGTAATGAAAAAATTTTTTTTAGAAAAATTCATAGTAAAAAAATTGTGATGGAGAGAAAACTGTTTAAATTCTTTACCATTTGCATATTGATAAATTTTAGTATTTATTTATTCATTCATTTATTTATCCATTCATTCATTCATTCATTTATTTATATTTATTTATTTGTTTATTTACTTGCTTATTTATTTGCTTACAAATTTTTTAACAACCCACTTTTGTTGAAGTAAATGGAAATCTTTGTACAAAACTAGAAAAGGAATTTTAAAAAGTTATACGAAATACATAAATAGATAAGATATGATCAGGTCATTTGTTTTGACTTTTCTTGAAAGGTGTTAACAGCAGATGCTTGTAGTGAGTAGCTTTAGAAGTGAAGAACTAAAATAATGACAAATTCCATAATTACCAAGTAGCTAAGTTTAAATTATTATGTTTTAAAATAATTAAAAGGCTGTAGATTCTAAGTGCAGATGATAATTTTGTTTTTATAAAAAAGCTATTATTAACAGTAAAACTAAAAGCAATTTTTGAAGAAATCTTATTTTATCTCTTTGACACTGTCTATGTTTATAAATGCAAAAGATAATGAAAATTCAGTTCTTCAGCAACATAGCAACATTTCAACATTTTAACATTTCAAGAGCTTCATTGAATAAAGGTCAATGCAATCATTGCAGAACTGTAGCAATTTGAAGTGCAAGGAATAATACAATCTTATTGTATTGTCATTTGATAAAAATGTACTACTAATAGAACAAGGCTACCAAAGCATGATTTCTCTGTAAACCTTGCAATTATAATTTTTGAATACTTTTTCTTTCCTTTTAGTTTACAGCACGATGCACAAAAGTATGACCACTTTTAATGTATTCACATACTTTTGTGCACGGGACTTTTGCTGCCAAACGAGCTTTTATGCGCCTTATTTGATAAAACCAGACAGCTTCTTGTTGGAATGCGTCGATTTAATGTAGAAAATCCCGTACATAAAAGTATGTGAATTCATTAAAAATGGTTATACTTTTGCAAGTCACACTGTAATAAAAACCAAACAGTAAAGATCAAAAAATGCTGAATATGATTATGCAGCAGACAAATTAATAAAGTAATTATGCATCATATAATCTATGACAAAATGTGCCACATGTTATTGGAAGAATCAAAATATGGCTGCCACTATTTGCATAATTATTAATTTAATATGTTAAAATAAAATAAACTATACCAATCAAAATGAGATATTTGTGAGGGTAAAATTTCAAATTTCAAAATCAAGGCAAAATACCAAAATGAGTTTAATAGCCCACTTTTGATATTTTGGCTGAGTGATCGCACACAGCAAGATCTGAGTCGAGGCTCCGGGGAAACAAAAAAATTATTACAATTCTTTCAATGTTATTGTGCTTGGTAAATGATTAGATTGAGTATGTTTTTTTGATGTTATGTTGCTGAAGAAACATAATATACTCAATATTACAATTATTCCATTGTTATTTCCTGGAGCCTCGATTTGGTTCTTATTGTGTTAATCACTCAACCAAATATTGAAAGTGGGCTATTAGTCATGACTGCAAATTAAATCTAATATTGATCTGGATTTTTAATCCCTGCTAGCCTTGAAGCATTAATGCCATAACATTCAAACTCTCTTAAAATACTATTTCTCAAGCTCTCTTATAGATGGCAATGTTCAGTTTTCTTGAGACATTGCATGTGGAAAAGATACAGCTATGGCAAATTTACCTCCCTCTGCAGTTATGGACTTTGGTGTGGTTTGCGTATGAGTGGGAAAGGTACAGTACTGAAAGACATCATGTATATGGTAAAGTATGCCAGTAACACTGAAATGGCTTCCCATTGTTTTCAACCAATCACAACACGTAATTACAGGGCCGTAGCGCCTATAGGGGCCGGGGGGGCACGTGCTCCCCCAGTTTTTCCCGAAAAAAAAGACAGCAATATCTTAACATCATTTGTCTCATACATTTTGGTTGCAAATGTCACTAAATTATGCAATCTCCGAGGAGGGTTTTTAATTCTTTACCACTATCTTTATTTCTTCACGCTAATGGAAAAA
>WUAP02035452.1:7377-18903 GCA_015163945.2 Stichodactyla helianthus | reverse complement strand
AAAATTCTGAAAAACTACTAAACTACTAAACTGTAAACAGGATAAACATGACCACTACTAACAAGATTAACCCCTTGCTATATGATCTGTAAAGTTAGATCTTTCTCCATCAGAAAGACTAGTCCTTTGACACTCTGATCCATGTGGGAGGCGATAGAAAAATTAGACATGCGCAGACCATAGTAAATACAGAGCATATAAAGCAAATGAAATAAATAAATAATAAACAGAGAAAATAGAGATATTGAGTGTATTGCTGAGATGTTTGGTACTGTTAGTGACAAATCAGCTTTTATGCCGTTAAATCAGAAATCTCTTTTGTGGTTTTTCATTTTAAGGTGACTGGCTACTATTGGATTTTATATGAATATGTAAACCGCGTAGCACTTTGAAATACATGAGCTAGAAATAATGGAAAGTTTTTAGTGCTTAGCAATGAGGCTATTCCGGGCGAAAGACCCTCGGAAACAAATCCGGAAAAAATTAATTTCCGACCCCGCTGGGATTTTATATTTAACTTTTTTTACTAGTAAAATAGCATCGTTTGTAACGGAAATTTAATGCTGATTTCAAATATGAACAGAAAAATAGGGTGTCCCGAATTACTTTTTGAGATAATCAAGCTTGAATGGATGGGCGTTTATAAGTTTTGGAAGCGAAAATCTCGTTAGCCGAAGTGAGTAGGAAAAAATTTAAAGCTCAAAAGATAATAGATGTACGAAGGCAATATTTGTACAGATATTAACTGGTTGATAATTCTACAACATGACATAAATAACTTTAAGATAAGGAGATGAAAAAACCTGGATTTGGCATATTTTGTTTAACCAGTGCCCGGAAAACGTCCCATCCGAAGTCGAGCAGAAATTCGTACAAAACTTCACTTTATCATAAGTTGTAATATTTAACTTTTTGAAAAATTTTGATATGACATAGATTTTTAGGAGCTTTTTCAAATAAGCACATAAAAGGTATAGGATCCTGTTATGTATGTTCATTATGCTCGAGACAGTATGTGACGTGACATCTGTCGCAGAGAGATGACTCGCCAGAGCTGGAGCAAATAGAGAGAAGTTCAACTGTTATATCGTATACCTTCTTGAAGTTCAAAACACGTGTGGTTCTTCGATCTTTTTCAGTAAAATTCTGAAGGTTACCATGGTAATTCGGTGGAAATTATGTGGGCTCAGAAACTCGATTCAATAGTAGCCAGCCACCTTAAAACATAAAAAAATTAGAGAAAAATATCCCATTGTTTCTTTAAAAAAGTATCTGTTGCTTACCGTGGGCTTCCTAATAGAAATGCCTTATCATATTTTCTTATTTGTAGTTTACTGCTTGAACGATATTCAGATACCTCGCTGCCACTTCAAGGTATGAATCTTTTCTTACCATGGTAACCTTTTTCTTTACAAACACCCAAAGCTATTGTCAATAAATCTAGAAGCAGAGCATTGAAGCTGTGGCGTTGTTCTCTTTTTAGACTCGGTTTACTTGGATGCTCAACATTACTGGCCATTAGATGAACTCAACATTACCTTGATAGACACTCCTGTGGTTTCTGCACGCGATTCCATCTACTTCCCAACCACTTCCATTTCTTCTGTTCAACTCGCCCAGCCGAAGAGAAATCGCCGAACGTCGCCTTCGTTTTGGCGAACAGAAGTCATGACGGAAGTAAGAGACCTTAAGAGCGCTGAAAAAGGTTTAGCGTTTGGTCGAGTTGAAGTTGTTTACGGAGTCGTCAACGACAGCGTGTTGACTAACGGTCAAGATGCGTGGCTCAAACTTGGCCATTTCATCAATACTTGTTTAGGCGAGCCAGCTCTCTGTCAAGACGGATTAACTGTGTCATTCTGGATCAAATACCACAAGTTAAACCGACCGCTTCAGTATTTCATGGGAACTAGCGGCACTAAAGAAGGCTATAGGGGCTTTCTCGTGTATCAAGACTTCAAACGCGACACTGAAGACCACCTGACTATCAAAGTTGAGAACAGTACGTCGCTATGGGAACGTAGTTTCTTTGCACCACGTGACACCTGGATCCACGTGATATTCACGTGGGATTCCAAGGACGGCTTGTTTATTTATTCAAATGGCAGTCTTAGTGGAAAGGATATAATCGCCCGGAAAACAAAGCCTCTCAGCCCTTACTTCACCACCTTGACAGTTGGCAGACCAAACGATGAATTCGTCTTCTGCAACGCTTCATTCGACGAAGTGGCTGTCTGGCACCGAAAACTGCACCCTCTTGAAATTGAAAAAATCTACAAGCGATTGAGTGGGAAAGAAATAAGAGATGAATGGGAATTTTATGAGAAAGGTAAAAAGATTGTTGTTGCGTCGTTGTTAATGAACCACTAATTGGATGTATTTGTTTTCCCATTTCAGATCACGTGTCATTCCCTTGGGTATTGTTTCTTTGTTTCTCGGTAGCGCTTGAGAGGATACGTTGATATGAATGAACCTCAAACAAAGAATCTTATTCTCAAGAGAATGACACGTGGTCTGAAATGGGAAAACATTAGACCCAAGTGAATTTTGTATATTTAGTATATCCTCTTCACTTGGTAAAAAGATGTGAACATATTTTATTTTCCTCTCAGCCAAAGTAGAGTTGATCAAAGAGGGAGAAGGCCAAATCATGGCACTGTTGTACATAGGTAAGCTGATGCCAGCCTTTTTCTCGTCATTGTTCATTTATTTATTCTTGAATATCTGAATGTTCTGCATCATGTCTTCTGCAGAGTTTGCCGTAGTGACGGTACTTTTCCTGGCAGTGGTGATATATTTTCCAGATAAGCCACCAAGACCACCCAGTCACTCAGCCAAGATAAAGCGAGAAGACTTCTCAGTTGGCGTGAGACAGATCTTCAAGTACGTGAATATGTAATCTCTCTCTTTACGATATCTGGGATAGGACAGTCCAACTTCGTGCGCATCTTTCTCTGGAATTCATAAATATTGCTTTTAAATGTGTCACGTCTGAGTTAATGGGCACAAGCACTCATTATCTTGACCAAGATTAGTGCCACGTGAATACAGTTGCGCTGATAGGGGAGAACTTACTATAGCTAACTCATTTTGATTTCGTAGGAATCCTCAGTTCTGGACTCTGGGTTTCGTGTATGGAGTGACTACAGGTACTGATGATCTCTAATATCTATCAATAATCCTAGTTAGTTTATGTTGCAAATCCTAACATGATGTAAGGTGCATCATGGGATAGCAAAAATAGTGCCATTTTTATGAATCCCATAATACATTGGGCACCGCCATACCACGTGATCTCTTTTGAATGCTATTCTCATTCTTTGTTCAAATGCTCTCGTAAATTTCTAAAAGATTATAAATTGGTTTAGGTGTGCATGGTTTAATGATATTTTGGTCTTATTCTAGGTGTATACAGTGGTTGGGGAGCATCGCTAGCAGTCAACCTCGAGACCTTCAATATTAGTCAGGTACGTAATCCTGCCTTCATTCTTCCCCTACATTCTTCCCGTTCTGCTTTCATCTCCAGCGTCCATAAACAAGAGGATTTGTATCTTCCATCTTTTCAGAGTGTTGCAGCTTGGCTTGGGTTCTACGCCACCATAGCGGGTACTGGAGCTGGTTTGATTCTTGCCAGGTAAAGCTAGATGATAATCTTTTTTTTCATACCTACGGTGTTGTCAGTAATTTGAAAAACAGTGAAATAAAATATCACGTGACGTTATCTAGTAGGTAAGTCACGTGATCCTAAACCACTGTCTGTAATTGATTCTTCAGGTGCGCTGATCTTTTTGGTGGGCGGATGAAGGCTTTGTTAGTTTGCCTGTTCTTTGGTTCGTCAGGATGTTTTCTATGGTTTGCGTTGCTTTGCCTCAGAATGATTCCTTTTGATAACAGTAAGTTTGCAAAGCTACCTGCGAGTATTTGATATGTACTTTTCGCTCCATTTGTATCGAGCCACTTTTTTCCAGTTAATTTTCTAATTCAATCTACTGGTCTACTTTGACAACCGGTACTATCTTGCTTGTACGTACTTACATCGTTCAAACAAAACCAAATTTATCTTAATTTTTGTCAGAAATGAACTGGTAACAGGGTTCGTGCTGAGGTAAAAATTTAAAATTCCAGGAGTATTCAAGGAGTATCCAAGGACCCAAATATGATTTTTCAAGGTCTACCAAACGGGCCCTTCACAGTACTCCTTGTTTGGGGAGAGAAACGCCTGCTATTATTTTGAGTTATCAAATTTTACATATTGATATTTTTTCAGCAGCAACTTCTCACGAATTCCTGGTCATTTATATTCATGTAGAAAAACTCTGCATGACCAGAAATATTGGAATCCTTTTCTATTGTTAGCAAATTCAAGGAGTTTGAGCACAATTTCTAAAATTCAAGGGCTTTCGCCCTTGAAAACCAAAATTAAATTCAAGGAGTTTTCAAGGAGTTTAAGGAGTAGCACGAACCCTGTGGTAAGATATTCTCAGTCTTGAAACTAACTTGCGTGACTTCAGAAATTTTGAAAGTTAAAAAGTTCCTTGGTGCTTCATCCCTACAGATTCACTGTACAAGTCGAGTATTCTCGGAGGTTTCTTTGTCAGCGGTACCATCCCGCTGTTCTACGAGTTGACCGTAGAGACCACATACCCGGTAGCCGAGGGTGTTACCACGGGGCTTCTAACTCTCATCAATAACACGTTCACAGTGATTTTCCTTCTGGTTCTCACGATTCCTGGTGTTGGTAAGTCTATCGGTGGAGTGCCTGTGGTTTGCAGGAAAGAGCGAGGACTGGGGAGATTGTTTAAATGGGAAACGTCAGTGATTTCCAAATGACTTCCACTAATAATAAACATTTTATTCTAATTAACATAATTGTCATGATATGACAATTATGTTAATTAGTTAATTCCACTATGAACCAATCAAAATGAGATGCGTATCATCCAATCACAATCATTGTAGAAGCCATTCGAGCGTACAGTCCTTTTCCCAACAATCATAAATAGATTTTAGGGACGAGGATTCCTAAAGACTTTTCCTACTTTTTGTCTTCCCTTCTTTCCTTTCTTTTTCAGTTATTTATCCTACTTAAATATTGTTGTTTCTAGGTACTGTATGGATGAACTGGTGCATGTTTGGCGCATGCGCTGCCTGCATACCTATCATGCTCTCCTTTAGAGAAAAATATCGACGACTCGATATCGACAAAGGGAAAAAACATAAGCGGACAGAAAAGGAATCAACCAAGCCAAAAAACGCTGTCGAAAGTCCTTCGAGATCACCATCACCAATGGCTCTCGGCGATAATGACAATAAAACAAGCTATTCCAAATCATAAAAGTTAACAATTATGTAAATATGAAGATATTATTTATATGGGGTAGAGATTAATACTGACAACCGAACTCGGCCAGCTTCAAACATGGCGACTGTGGTTACTATGGTGACAAAGATCACGACCGCTGACAGCTCGATGTTCTTAGCTTCAAGAGACGTTCATCAAAATGATTACAATCTGCAGGGACATTGCGAATAAGGGTACGCGCTGAACAAAGATATTTAAAATGAAATCACTTTTAAAAATGCGTGTTTGTGGATTTGTTTTCCGATACAACTGTTTAGGAAAATAGCTATTTTACGGATGCATGCAGATGAGATGCAAATGAACAATTATGCATTATATTGACCAGATAGCCTCACTTGAATAATTCTTAAAGCAAAAGATTATCTAATTGCACGCTCAATTGTAATAACAGCTACTGAATACTGCATTTGTAGTCTTAGTTACGGGAAAACATGGTACCCCTTCTTTTTGCCATTCATACGATATCCCCTCGTCTAGTACAACAGGCTGGTGTTCGTAGCAGAATTGGTACCAGTGGGAACTCGCAGTAGATCGATTCTCGAATGCCTTCCCCTGCTGTAGTCAATAACGAATCCATTATCAAATCTTCATACCATTTTCGAAAATGAAATCCATTTGAGAGTCAAATTGCACCTGTCTAAGCACTGTTTCGATACGGAAGCGACATCCGTTGAACCAATCAGAGCGCGCGAGACCTTGGCTCATCCAATCAGGATGCTAGACAAGGTCACGTTACAGGAACTCCTGTAAGCTGGTTTGCGAATTTACGGGGGTACCTTCTCAGTTCAAGGAAGCAGCTGTAGCAAAAGCCAAATGCTTTTTGAGCAAAAATAATAAATGCTGACAAATCAAAGGCACCACAAAATATCAGTGACAAGACTTTCTTTCACATTTACAATAATTTAACAAATAAAAAGAATCCAGTCCTACATTAATATGCGAATAATATCATTAATACAAAGAATTACTTGTAAGTATTTATTCACACCTACTGTACATACATACAGACAGACAGACAGCCGACACTATTCTGTCGCAGGCACACAGTAATTCTGAGAGATTTCGTTCCTCCATGCACATTTTGTTAGCGCGTCAAAGCTTGTTTTCGTTTTGAAAAAAAATTCTAAGTTTAGCGGCGACCTTGAGAAAATGGACTCCACACCAGAGCAAGCCCGAGTGAAATACAACGAAGTAAGATGATTCTTGACAAGAATCTTTGTCAGAAAACTTACTTCAGCTCATCAAATGCTAATTATACTAATCCTTAGCTGAGCCGCGTCAGGTATCGGGCTCCACGCATTACGTAGCGGGATTAAAATTTAGTTAGGAAAGAAAGAATTGTGAAGAGATAACCAAAGAGCTAAGGCAAGAACTTTCACCAGTTCAAGATATCAGGCATCTTCAAGACTTTCAGTCCATTCACTCAACATGTCATCCGGTATTCCACCCTGTACTCCGACACCCAGCTCATAAAGATAACATTCAGTCGACTCCATAGGCATCTCTCTTACGACATGAAGTAATATTCATAACCGGCTCAACCAAAGTCCCATTACTCCTTGATTCACTTCGGACCACCCTTCCTTGTACGCTTACACAACCGATTTGTCCAAAGCTTCCAGTCTACTCCGATGCGTCACCCGGCTTTATCTCTCCGCTAGTTATCCGGTATCACGAATGGTCGGGGTTAAAGAGATATGTACATACAAGTTCCCTATATAAATAGGTCGTGCTTTCTGCTTCCTTGTAAGGAGTTCCACCACAGTCCTGTCGCTACAACTCTTAAGAGGATTTATACGTGTATACCTGTATTCCATACACAAGGAATGATATAAATGAACAAGAACAAGAGCTTGCTGTGTTCAACTGCACTGGCTCCTCTGCGAGCAGTAGTTCGAAAAGATCCTTGCAGCAGCGAGGACTCTTCAGTCATCGTCGATAACGATAGCTTCGACTTCTGCTTCCTTTGCGTTCTGTTCTTGCTTGACTTGTAATTGGTCTTGCTTCTTCAGGTCTTTTCCGATCTGTTTTGCGCCCTGTTCTTGGAGTTTAGCGATTTTTTCCTTCAGCAGTTGTGGTTTTGCTTCTAACATCATTTCTCGTAGTTTGGGGTTGCATTTGACTTCTCTCCATGGACGACGGGCAACCCTTCGTAGGGCATCTACTGGCACCGTCTTGCGTGCTTTCCTGGTCAACCAAGCGGAATTACTAGTTAAGAATTTATCTTCGCCATTCTGATCAACAGGATTACTACTATCAATAACAACACATTATCCTCTTCATCGTCGTTATCGCCATCACTGTCATTATTAGTCACAACTCGGTCATCCAATATAACATGAGCAACATGATCCACATCATCATCATCATCGCCTGCAGTATCATCTCTACCACCACTAGCACCACTACCTCCACTGTCTTCATAATCATCATCATCTTCACCACCAGCGCCTTGTTTTCATCCTTTTCATCATCATCAGCCACATCAGTCACCCCCACCGCCATTATCTGCAACATCGCATCGACGAACGCTACCGCCACTGTCATCATCATCACCACCAACAGTCTTCAGTCTTATCATCATCATCACCTTCAACACACTGCCTCCAGCTTTATCATCATCTGCACATCATCACTTCTATAAACGCTACTACCACCGTCATCATCGTTATCACCTTCACCACAACACAGTCTTCAGCTTTATCATTATCATCATCATCATTTGCACATCACTTCTATAAACGCTACTACCACCGTCATCATTGTTATCACCTTCACCACAACACAGTCTTCAGCTTTGTCATTATCATCATCATCATTTGCACATCACTTCTATAAACGCTACCACCGTCATCATCATCGTTATCACCTTCACCACAACACACAGTCTTCAGCTTTATCATTATCATCATCATCATTTGCACATCACTTCTATAAACGCTACCACCACCGTCATCATCATCGTTATCACCTTCACCACAACACACTGTCTTCAGCTTTATCATTATCATCATCATCATTTGGACATCACTTCTATAAACTCTACCACCGTCATCATCGTTATCTGCAGCAGCATCTCATCACCTACCTACCTACCTTATCTTACGGTTTGCAGTAAACTGGAACTCCTCTGGTGGATCAATGTACTGAGCATTCACCTTGTCACGTGAATAGGCACCATTGCCCTGAGAGAGGCTGCGTCTGTTCCCCACAGGGGCTCCCTTGGGCATATTTTTGCTATTAGAATTCGGCAGTCCCCCGCCGGTCTTTTGAGGTGAATTCTTGGGTACCAAAAAGGATTTGTGTTTCGGTATTTGAGGCCCGTAGTTCTGTGCATTCTTCAGAGCATGGTCTACGCCAGTTTGACCATTATTGTATGACGTCACAGAGTGCTGGGCATAGGGTACAATCTTATTGGACCCAGGCCCCAAGGCGGAAGTGACGTCACAGTACGCCGGGTAGCTTTTATGTTTGGGTGCTTCAGCAGAGGCATGGACTGTTAGCTCGTGATGGGTGAGGCTCGCTGTTAACGATATAAGAATAGTGTTAGGTAAAGCTGAGAGGAAAGGCATTTCGCTGGGAAAACGAGAGAGCAAGTCCTGGTAAGTCACCTTGATTGTGTAGTATCTTGCCACAGTAAGTGCATTCACAGCCTTTCTTGCCGAGAGGTGATGTTGCACTCATTCTCTTCGGAGCAGAACCTAGCAACAAGGGGGAAAAAGTCATTTTATAATCCATAATTAGTAGTACATGTAGAATAAGGGACTTTTCAGTTATTAGGGCATGAGGAGAGGGGGGCTCGGCTAAGTCATGCGCTGACAAAGTTATGCTGTTTGCAAAGCTTGGAAAGAGGGTGCATGAAATGAAGGGGTAGGGGAGGGATCAGATGGGTTGGGTGACAATTCATTATAAATAATAGCCCCCTACCAGTACCCTAGCGTTTGTGCTTCACTCTTCCACATAACCTCTATTACTACTTACTATCGATGCCATTCTGTTGAATTCCACTGCCATCATAGCTTCTTTTACGAGCTAGCAAATGATTTGTCGTTGGAGTGACTGTCTTCGCAGGAGGAATAGCAGAATACTTCCAGGTGCTGGATTTGGGAGCTGCTGGCTGTGTTGAGAGGTAATTCTTGACTGGGGGCATCATCTTTCTAGCAGGGGAGGTCACTGACAACCCAGGTGATGTTGGTGGCGAAGTCTTGTCTGGTCCTGCATTCATGTTGTGTAATGGAAGCAGGTTTGGTTTGGAAGGCTTTTTCGGCTTCTGTGGGTGTGCTTTGATGTAATCTACTGCCTTCTCAAGGACACGGTTCTTCATTTTACGCTCTGCCTTGAGAATGGCAGTTTGTTTTGGATCAGTGATCCTTTTCAAGCCTGTAAAACCAATAAATCAAGTAAGACAAACAGCTACAATAGACGTTCACGGTGAAAATTTCAAATAACTTTGGAAAAAAGATACAAATACAGCCGCTTTCATTTGGGTGATCTGTACAAAAACTGCTGCAATCGTTTACAAATTTCAAAATGCAGTTACATACATTGAGCCTTGATTTCAGCAATGTTCATGTTTGCTCCTGGAGCTCTACAGGCATGAGACAGATCAATCAGATCACTACAGAGTCGACGAGCAATTCTTGTCAATGATGTTGATCTCATGTAGAATGGTGACCGAGGTTTAAGCTTCCTCGGGCTGGGAGGTCGATATCCATGCCCTCCTGTTAAGTGCCGTTGGAGGTGGGGTTTGCTGTTAAATGACTAAAAAAAAGAAATTTGAAGTTAAATGTTAAAACTAGCAGCTAGTATTAAGAGTAAATTTTAGAATTAAATTAAAATCAAGAAATAAGAAAAGTAGTAAGTTATTCGTTGTTACCTTATCACATCCTCTGACGACACACTTGTAGGACTTGTGAGTTATCATGTGACTTGACAGACGTTCTGAAAGTGAGAAATTTCCAGTCATACACTGACATAAAAAATATGCCGAGGTCTTACTTGGGGATACAGGTCACAGGAGTAACTCATAAATTTAGTTTTAATTCAGTCTACTAAGATGCACAGGAGTGCAAGAGGTACCTGCTCTGTTGAAAACTTTGCCACATACTCTGCAGGTGTATCTTGGTTCTAGACCATCTTGACCTCGTCCTGAAAAGCCATCTGAAAAAATGAAAGAAAGATTGAATATGGCTACCATACAAACACACAAGAAAACACGACATCTCCTCCTTCTTGAGTCTTGCTTGATCTAACTTTTGAAAAGGTTAACATTGTTTTCTATCATTGTAAGCGTTAAAGTTATCCTAGCTATTGATATGTATTCCCATTTCCAAGGGACAGGTGTCTGATATGGGTAAGTTTTAGCATAACTATATACATAATAATAGAGTTAAGGCTCTCAATCTCTGTCTGAAGGGTACTGGAATGTGTGTTAACTTTCAGGAAATATATCCCACTGCTGTTGTTGGAATTGGTACAAATTTACTGGACTTCTATCTTGGTGTAGTGGATTTACCTGGTCTCTTGAGGCCACCATATTTTTTCCAGTAAATCCAGCACAATGTGCAGAGCCATAGCTTGTGGGGTGAATTGTTTGGACTCCAAGGGTACCATTGCTGAGATGTTGTACCTTATCATATTAAAAAGAAAATTATTCACACCTACTTTCATAATTATGCAACCTTGACCAGTCCAATGATTACTATCTATTCAGACTGTTGAAACTTTGAATGGCAGAAGACAAAAACCCAGACTTCTGCAGTCACCTAGATAATTTGATGCTGTTACATTATATTTAGAACTTATTTTTGTTTGAAAAAAGTGAATATGAAGACTTACCAAAGCATCCCTCACACGTCACCCCAACTAAATTACTCGTCACTCCAGGGGGAGGGGTCAGAATGATTGTTGATGTCTGTTTCTTGCCTGGTTGTGCAGGATTACTTGGTGCTCTATCAAAAGGAATGATAATTTGTAAAACATTTACATTTCTTGATTTCTGATTGGCTCCTAGCTATCATCAAGAGTATTGTATATATGCAGACATAATGCATGCATCAATGTTAAGTCTTGTTTGGGGGGGGGGGGGGGGGGGGGGTTTGGGCAAACGTGGGGAATAAAGTTAGTCCTGTCAAAAGTTTTCGTTGTGCGCGTGAAAACTCAAACAT
>WUAP02035341.1:0-18908 GCA_015163945.2 Stichodactyla helianthus | reverse complement strand
CTATTTTCTCAAGGACTTTTTCCCGATATTCAAGGACTTTTCAAGGAAAAATTGAATTCAAGGACTTTTCAAGGCTGCACGAACCCTGCCATCGTCCAGGCATGAGTACCACTACCTGCGCTAACCACCCAAACCCACTCCCCCTCCTCCCTAATAAAAGCTCTACTTTGTGGTTCTCTCCGCTCATCTTTTAGGGTAATGTCATTTATATGTTTAGAAAGGGTAAGTTCCAGCATACTCACCATTAGTGCTCCAGGTTGAGCTGTTATTTCTCGTCGGAGGTTGGCAAGAGAAAGGTGTACCACCAGAAGGATTGGTGTTACTTGAAGCGCCATCATCAGCCCACAGAAAGAAGTCACAGCCACCATCTCTTTGTGAACATCGATAAAATTGGCGTCCTGGTATAACAGAGAGGAAAACAGTGAAAGAACCTAGTTTGTTTGAAACGTTGACGAAGTAGATTTTACTTTTCGATAGCGTGAGGTCTCGTAGAGAGAGGCAATGTGCAGCTGCCAAAAATTACACAACATAATGTCATTATGATGATGACAGTGGTGGTGGTGGTGATGATGGCGTTGGTGATGATGTTGGTGATGATGGTGGTGTTGGTGATGATGGTGCTGGTGTTGATGGTGCTGGTGTTGATGGTGCTGGTGTTGATGGTGCTGATGATAATAGTGTTGGTGATGATGATGGCGATAGTTGTATTGGTGACGATGATTATATTGTTGGTGATGGTGTTGGTGATTATGATGATGATGGTTTTAGTTATGATGATGGTGATGGTGTTGGTGATGATGATGGTGATGATGGTGTTGGTGGTAATAGTGTTGGTGATGGTGGTAATAGTGTTGGTGATGGTGATGGTGTTGATGTTGATGAATTATGCTAATGATGATGATGATGACGACGACTACGACGGCGACGATAATATGAGAACAATACCTTTATTAGGACCTTCCTTCTTGACGCTGAGTAAAGTGGCAGGATTTCCACATCCACAAACTACTGCATTTTCATCACTGAAAAGAGAAAACAATCCTTTTTAAAATACCTAGCAGCAACTGAGACATATCTCAGCAGTAAAAGCATTCCAGACTAACAAACAGATCTCACTTCAGTACTTACGTGGGATTGGAACTAAACGAGTTGAAACTGCTTCCTGAAAGAAAATCATAAAACTTTTTTTAAAATGAACTCAGAGCCCGAATATATAAAGGTGCCTTGTAATTTCAAACCTGATCCAAATCCTGAGTCTCCAGAGCTGCTCTGACTCCACGTGTTGCCACTCCCACCAAAACCCCCGCCAAACTGAGATCTTGCCGGTACAGCATTTTGGTTATTCCTGTCAAACTGGTTTGGCTGGTTAAACGTATTATTTTGGTTTCTAATTGTTGTAGCTGCAGCTGCGTTCCCACGCGTTCTTCCACCCCTTCTGACTGATCCACGCCCGCGGTTTGAGTTAGAAGACGCGTTAGCTGTAGTTCTGGTTGGCTGTGTAGTCCTTGCGTTTTGCGTCGTCGAGCCTAAAAAAGAAAGGACAATTTGTTTCTACGCGCAAACGAGTTTTAAGGTAGAGCAGATTTCGTATGACTGTGAAAAGCCCGCGGCACGCTCGGTGCCGTAAGCGTGCCTTGCCGCGACTGTGATGCTTTTTTCAAATTTTGCCGTGCCTTGCAGTGCCTTGACCGTGTTCGTGTCGCAAGCTTTTCTGTCATATGAAATCTGGTCTATCAGCTCTAGTAAATTACGGCTTAATAAATTCTTGTTTGTTTCAAGGGTTGGTTCGATTTCAATAAAGTTCTTTCCCAGCTTACCTCGTGACTGTTGAGTAACGGTAGATATATCTTTGATGTCTAACGTTTCACGCAGCATCTCGTCGCATCCTCCTACGCAACTAGTGTACCTGTGATTGCGTTACAAAAGGTTAACTGACAAGATCCTCATAACTAAGTGTTCTAGAATAAATTCGGGTGAGAGTGATGAAAGCTTCATGGCGGGAGGGTGACGGTACGGAAATATAGACATTCCAGTTCGTGAACGTGAAATGCCTGGAATACGAGGCAAGAGTAAGTGGCTTACTTACTGTAGTGGTAGCATAGGAGGTGCTGATCCTCTCTTGAAGGTAAACCGAAGTCTGTGCACGTCACCCGGCCCACACGTACGACATGTGGACTCATCTACTGATGCTTCCAAGACAAATTTGGGGAAAAATATCGATGCTCGACAGTTAGGAAAACCAAGACATCCTATCATATAGCTGCATAAGAGAAAAATGGAAATGAGGTTGTTGTATTATTTTTCACCGCATGGGTTGCCTGAGTTAAAAGTATGAAGTCCAAAAGGTGACCCCAGACCTCTGTCATTCTTGACGGTTCTTCACGAGCATGCGCAGTAAGAATAACAGGGCTCTGGGGTCGAGAGTGTTCTCGAAACAGTTCCTGCCGCGCCCAGACTCCAACACACACAGGGATCCCACGCGGCGGCAAAGCACTGTCTCATCCACAAACATATATTTGCCTCACTACCATGCGTCATTTTTTTGCAGACGCGTCCTGTCTGTTATTTTCCCGCCAATTTTCCGAGCATGCGATGCCTCGTGCACCATACTATGGAGTAGAGCAAATCATGGCTAAAAACCCGTTAGCGTTTTCTGAGTACACGAATAACAATACAAATCAAGTACCGCTTACTTTCCTTCCTTAGTCTTTCTTAGAGTCATTTGCTCCTGTTTACATCTAGGACACAATCTGACTTCAGGGTTGGTGATTTGAGGCTCTATTTCTGTGGGGTAAAGCAAATGGAAAAAATGCTTAAAAAAATAAAAATGCTACTGAATCGTAAATGATTTATTTTGTTACCTGGTTCTGTGTAGGCTTCTGGATTACCTAAATAAGCTGACAAAGCTTGATCCAGTTTCAATGCCTGAAATAAATCATCAAACGATTGAAAATTGAGACAGGAAGACTACGCAATTCTTTTCAAATCTTACAACTACGTATAATGCGGCTAAACAAGCAAAGACCTACAAGAAACTACAAACCTCCTGCGCTGCTTTGATGAAACTTTCTTTGTATTTAGCAATCTGTTCACGTAAAACATCTGGAAAAATATCGGAAGTCAGAGAATTAAGAATATATAACGAGAAAGAAATCTAGAATATATTGGGGCTTTTATCTATCAGAGCACATGGAGGTGGGAAGGGAGCTGGGGAAGTTTATGGATGCATTCTCCCACCTACTTGTCTTACTCACTCTAAGAGTCCCCAAGACCCACAGAATATGTATTGATCTGTGAATCCGTGAATACAGCGTAAATAACTGAAACTTGCAAGAGGTAGAATGAAAAACAAACCTGCGCCCCTTTTGGAGCCATCACAGATTCTAGAAGAAAGAAAAGAAGGCATTCAATTGAACAGAAAACAAGCAGAATGAAATATAGTCTGATCGGAAAGTCTTAATAAGGGGATGAAGGTCAATCCCTGTTGTGGTCGTCTCGCAACGAGCGCTCTTCGGAGGGAGCGTTGTATGACGACTTCAAAAGCGGGTCAGCGTGGAAGACTAGGTCATCAAATATTACAGTACGTTGAAGCTTTCACTGGTGGAAACCAAGACTTCTATACATGGATTTGTGGCTCATTAGTTGTCTGGGTCGTGTATTTATAAAATTGCGTGTAAGAGAAGGAATGGTCATTGAGATCATTTACCTCTTAAGATCAGCCTCAAGTTCTGCTCGTAATCTGGGTTTAGAGAACTCGAACTCCATCAGGTCATAACCTGTATAACGGAATAATAAACAATAATAACTAAGTGATACTCAACTATACTCTAAACATTTTGATCTCCGACTACTCTGGCTTTCTAAGGAGATTTTTCGGGGCCAAAGGGGCAACCTTCTCATCCTTTCAACCACCTTAAAAGTGCTAATCTCGCCAGTGCTGGTTCGCTTGAATGACAACACATGCAGACTTTGTCTCCCTCTACTACTTTTCGCAGTGTCATTTTTCAGTAGGCATATTAAAAATATTAGAACAGAGAGAGCATTTGCATACCTTCGACCAGTCCCATACCAAGCTGTCCAGGAAGAAATGTACCATCAGCCTGGACTCCAACATACGACCTGCTCTTTATGGTCTCAATATGCTCTGCGTGCGTAGCGTCAGTACCTTGTGAAAAAGTGGTCAAAATAGAAAATCAAGTTATATCTCGTATCATAAAGGACAACCTTTAATATGACCAGCGTTTTCGAGGGAAATGATAAGCAAAACCAGTTAGCTTATGCATTACAGTTATTTTAAATAAGGAAACGCAAAAGTTTCGACGCTAAATTCCACAATTAAAATAATTAATTTCCACATCAAAGAGGCTTTTATTTCTTTCCAAATTATCATAGAAGTTCCCTTTGCACCTGTAACTCAGCTCTAGCTGTCAATAACACAGAACTAGGAAATATTCCGGAGCGAATCTAAGAGCGCTAAATCTATGCTCATCCAATCAGAATGTTCCGAGACAGCACGGTTACGGTCACAAACACAATCACCATCACGCTCACGAAAACTATCACGCTCACGGTTACGATCACAGTCACGAACACCATCACGGTCCGCACGGTCACGAACACCATCAATATCACGGCTACGGTCACGATCACGGTCACTATCGCGGTCACGAACACCATCACGGTCCGCACGGTCACGAACACCATCAATATCACGGCTACGGTCACGATCACGGTCACGATCGCGGTCACGAACACCATCACGGTCCGCACGGTCACGAACACCATCAATATCACGGCTACGGTCACGGTCACGGTCACGGTCACGATCGCGGTCACGACCACGACACGCGCGTGAGTAATAGTTCCGCACAGTCACATGAAATATGTTTTAGTTTAGTTACCTATTCCATGTTTCTCCATCAAAGCGATGAGATCAGCTTCAGACAACAATGGTGGTGGTGCTGTCATCCCATCCGCCATCTAACAAGAAAAGAATGCATACATACCTTGCAATGCATGACAAGTACCTTCAAGTTACGTTTTCTTATGGTTTATACTCACCTCGATTGAAGATGGCTGAAACTGTTCGCCTTGATCATAGACAGGAATAGTCTACAAAGATCAGCGATGATAACATTAGGTCTTCGAGGGTGGGTGGGTTGCGGGGGGATACATGAATATACAGTAAGATGATACCTGATAAACAGAATTTATCTTCCAGTGTTGAGTAAATAGAGTTTGGAAATAAATACCAAAAATAATTCCTTTCAAACTGAAAGCTTAGCCGCGCAGGAAATATGGGCTACAAAACTGAATACAGGCAAAAACGCACTCGGACAATGGGGCTTTCAAAAAAGTATGTCACTCTTCGTCTGGTCTACCCTTCGACCTGTTCGACGTGGGTGTCCCTACCAGGGGTCATAGGGACACACAAACTGCCCCACCACGATGAGGTGGTGATTCCCTCTGCAAAAGTTTAGACCGTCACTATTCCATCTGAGTACACAAGGAGAGCTCTGCTGCCTCTGCCGTCTCCACCCATGAGATGCGCTTTAGTTAGTTACCTTGTCGCTCCATTTGTCGTAAGGATAGACTTCTAAATAGTTACGCTCCAGTACCATCAGTCCAGTTGCTGTGAACTAAAATAATAATGTCTATTCGCATCGTTATCAAGAGACTCGGGATACAATTACTGCCTAACCAATCCTACTACTCGCGCGTCTACTGGAACAGATTTAGAGCGGTTTTAGTATGAGTCGGAAACGTACGGTACTAACTTACGGCACGTACACGGTACGGTACGCAGCAACACTGAAATGCCTTACAATTGTCTTCATAAATCGTCCAATCACAACGCGTAGTTACCGATACAATACAGTACGGTACTGCTACAGTAGGGTTACGAATTTGCCACAGCGTCTCCGACTCAGACGAAATCCGCGCTTCCCATTGTTTTCGCGTGAGTCAACCAATCACAACGCGTAGTCCCCGACTACGATAAGTACGTTATTGCTATGGTACAACTACTTAAATTTATCGTAGCGTTTTCCACTCATATGAAATCTGTTCTAATGTGCTTTAACTGGATGACCAGTAATAGGTTTACCGGTACTAACACAAACAGATGTGCGTACCGTCTCCCTGTAGCACTGTCTGAAAAATTTATTTTGTCCAACTGCTCGGAAATGCCGCAAGGTGACCATGGCAATGACTTTTCAGAATCACATACAATGGACCAAATCCACTTGGGTGTATTTGTTTTCCCATTTCAGACCACGTGTCATTCCCTTGCGTGTTGTTTCTTTGTTTGTTGGTTGCGCTTGAGAAGATACGCTAATATGGATGTGCCTCAAAAAAAAAGGAATTGTATTCTCAAGGGATTGATACGTGGCCTCAAATGGGAAAACATTACGCCCAAATGGATTTGGTCTATTCTGCTAGGTAATTAGAAAAGTAACAGACTGTGACTTACCTTTTCTCCTGCTATTTCGATGTCCACACTTGATTCTCGACCAACAGCATCCTAAGGAAAAAATAAATAAACAAACAAACAAGCATTAATGACAGCTTGTTTATTGTGCAATCTTTGTTTCATTATTGGCCGAATGCCCATAGTAAATTGTTAAAAGACCACTGCATAACCATTCTGAAAAATGACAGGTACGTGTATAGCCTGTGTTACTGGATCTCAGTGGGTCTTGTCATTTCTCCAGCCCCACCATCTTCCTGGGTCAGCAATGCAGGTTAATGATAGATACATGTACTGACCTTAGAACAGCAAGCAAGGAAGTGACGTACTATAAACTCATACAGTCTTTTATCATTACCCTGAAAGGTTCAAAATGGCTGGATTTAGTATATTAACATATTTGGTACTTGGGTGAATGGGATAATGCTGTAGATGTCTTTTCTGAGTCCCAATCTTTGAGTTGAGTCTCTTGGGTATCCTGTGGTTTAAAAAATAGCTAGAGCATCTTGCTTACCTGTAGATTACTAGTGTATTTTGTAGGGTGGATTGGAGGATGGGCATTGTCTGTCTTTTTGCCTTGTCGGGGATGTGGACCATCAGCTAGAACCCTAGAGGCAAAAGCTATAGGAAAACAATATATCAGACCCAGGGGCGGATTTAGGGTGTGGTCACAGGGTGCCGTGAATCCAGCTACCTACCTTGAAACCCCCTCCCCCCCCTACCTAAAACTTTTTTCAAAAATCTGTGCTTTGAGTTTTACTGAGTCTATGCCTAATTTTTTCTGGTGTGAATCTCCTACCACAAATCCTTGATCTGGCTCTGAGGCTAGTAAATTCTGGCATTGCTGGCATTGAGCTAATATCAGATGCCAATCTGTTCATATGGCATCACAATAATTTCTGTCCTGTTAGCTTGAACAATGTTCATAGAATTACTTACCTCCCCAATTAGGATCTTCTGTTTGTTTTTCAATCAACTCAGCTAGGTTTAATGATGATGGGAAGATGTTTGTCTCAGTACGTGGATAGCTAATGAACCTTGAAAAAAATACAAACATTTCATAAGAGTTCATGCTTGTCTAGTCCAGTCCTTGGACACTTGTCTATGAATGTCAGGCCATGCCAAATGTTTGTAAATAATAGATTCATAATTATAATTCCTACCCCTGGTTGTAGAGTTTCTCAGCAGTCTTCATAGTTTCTTTAGCACTGATTCGCAGCTTTCTTGATGCCAGTTTTTCTAATTCCTGAATGAAAAATAGACACTGAATATCAAGTCTAAATGCTGCACTCTGAAATATCCCTCCATATTGCAGAAAATATCTGTCTTCTGAGTGACATACAAGGCCGTTTTTAGACTTGAGTAATTGACTGAGGTTCAACTTAAGTTACAGTAGACATATTACAGTTATTTTCACATAACTTTGCCCCTGCAGGCTGCGAAGTTCCTTGGGAAGTTCGAAAGTAAGTTGGCAATCAGCCAGTCTACTTGTGAACTTCAAAACAAAGTTCTCAACTTGTCTGGCCCGGAAGTTCAGAAATATGGTCTTTACTGAACTAAACTACAAAATATTCTAATTTTATTGATCTCAGTTGATTAGCAATGTTTATGAGCATCAAATATTTTATTTATACTTCAATTTATTAGGCGAAAGGGCAAAGTTCTTGTTTTGAAGTTTGCAAGTAGACTGGCTAATTGCCAACTAACTTGTGAACTTCGTAACATACTTCCGAACTTCCCAACGAACTTCGCAGCCCGCAGGGGCAAAGTTATGTGAAATTAACTGTAAAACAATGATAAATTAGCCTTTATCCAACCTAGGTTAATGTTCTAAACTAAACATGGCCATAGATACATAAACATTCTGACTAGTCAACAACAGCATGCATAGTACTGCATATCAAACATTCTTGATAATTATACACACCACAGTATCCAAAGGCAATGGCCGCCACTTGTTCTTTGGACGGGATGAAGTATTTGTAACAACAGCTGTTGGATTCTGGAAAGAAAACTCATAATTTTAGGTGGCACCAGCTATGACACCACATCTTTCAAACCTATTCTCTTCAAAACCAAAACCAGTTTTATAATCTAAAATCTGTTTCACAGCTATTCAATACACTAGTAATTGCTAAAACGAATTTCTCACCTCTAGACACATTTGATAAAGGATAAGACAAGGAGTATGAAGGTATAATCTTCCCCTGAAAATGAATAAATAAAGTCATCATTCTCTTGGAAAGCTTTCCATATTTGAATTTCTATTAATGTACAAAACATTAAACAGTGTACTTAAATTTAATAATCAATACCTTTTCCACATGAAGTCTACTTTTGCCGTTGGTGTTTCATGAGTGACTGTTGAAAATAAAGACAAAATAATGAATCATTCTGTACAAATAGGATATGTTCTCTCTCTCTAACTGTGATGAAGACCACAAGAACAAGTAATCAAAAACTCAGTTTTAGTATATTTTTTTTGCTCTTAGGTCAGTTTCAAACCAAATTCTTTTTAATATGTTCTCTCTTGCTCTTCTCTACATTAGTACAGCTTATTATCATCTATTTAACTATTTACCTTTTATTTTGTAGAACTGTTCTGGGACAAACTGCTGAACTTGTTTGTACTGTAAATGAAACAATACTAATCAACCAAAAGCAGCAAGAAACAAATAAAAACAGCACAACAAAGACAAAAAATGCAACTAGAACAGCTACACTAACCAATCATCACAAGACTTGTCCCATACTATTGCATGACACAAAGTTTTACATTACTTTTAAAAACAGTACTGGGTTAGTACTGTTTTGCACTTGAATGTACAGTTAGTACATACCCTGTCAACGACAAATCCTAGAGTAGGAAATTGACAGCTTCCATAGCTTATGAGTTGGTCACTCAAAACACCTGGAAAAACTTTTTGAAGCCTGAGAGTCTGAAATCTAGTGAATGCTGCACCTATAATGGCAGATAGAAACCTGGGTAAGATCCATGCACCAAGTAAGACTGGTATGCATTGAGTCTGGTATACAAAAGAGGTTTCCTTATCAGTTTATATTCTGATCTAGCTAGAGGGGGGAGGGAGATGATTGAAATTTGGACCCTACCATGAGAAAGATCAATAAAGAGAGTATTCAAACACCAGACCCTCCCAACCCTATGGTAATTCCAACTTCCATCAGATGTTATGAATAATCTTTAGCATGCTACAAGAATTGGTATGAATGACAGTAGTGTAGCCAGGAATTACCTAGGGGGGAAGGCAAGAGGGTGGGGCTCACTTTCCACTTGTCTCAATAAATGATCATGCAAAACCCAATGGGAGTCCAGGATCACAGGAATCTTAGGGAGCCCCTAGATACATGTCCCTTTTATAAATGTTACTGCTCACCTATTCTCAAGTCCAGCTCTATTCTCACATCGACAGCTTCTGACTGCAAGTTGTCAGGAGCAATAAGATTAGCACATGCTCGGTTGACTGACCTGTTAATATTAAAGATACATTGAAATACATTGTACCATGACTCCAAACTACTGTACTACACATCAAACATAGAGAAAATTTTGTATGACTGTGAAAAGCTCATAGCATGAACACCATCATGACATGGGCAAACCATGGCAAGGCACATCCAAATTCTAGAAAACATAAAGGTTGCAGCAAGGCAAGCTTATAGCATTGATCATGCTGTGAGCTTTTCACAGTCGTACGAAATCTGCTCTACATGATGTATAAGAATAAGACTCTTAGGTAAGTCCTCCCAACCCCACTCCCTACTCCTCTTTCCCGTCTCCTCCCTTCCTAATTAGACCTCATACTCAGTTTAATGGAAGTAAAAAACATAATGTACTTACTGTGGAGTTATTTCAGAAAATCTCGCTCTATACAACTTGATCCTTGGACAAACTGAAAAGCAGATTCAAAATGATTATTATTTTTTTCATATAATTAACTATATATAGCTAATTCAATTGTTGTCACTGAAAAAAACACTAAAGCTTTCATTTATCTTTTGTTTGCCAACAAACTTCGCTGCAGGCTATCTAAGAATTAAGGAATAATTGTCCAAAATGTAGAATTTGTAACCATTCAGCAAGTTTGTTATTGTAAAAATGTCACAGTGAAAAAAATTTCATAATTTTGCTCTCAAAGCTTTAGACTTTAGGCTTTTTCCAGTGACAATGTTAAGTGAAATTAGCTAAATACAGGCATGTAGAACATCTGGACATGTTTCACTGACCTTTAGTACACACTTCAATGATCTCAAAGCCAATATTCTCTCCTTCTCTGTCACAATCTGTCCAAACAATTAGGGCCTGTGAACCTCGTACCTCTCTTTCTAACGTCCTCTGTTGTCAAACATGGGGCAAAATTTAGAATTCTTTATACAGTATAATGGTTTTAATTATGTTGTACAAGTTCCAATGGTGATTACCCTAATATTTTGAAAGTCTTCTGGTACATTCTTGACCACAGGAGCACTAAACAGCTCCAAAGGAGAACAGCTAGTCCTGGAATTAATTGATTAATTAAGATTAATTTTTAGTTAGTTACATCAGGTTACATTGTAGAATCAGAGTTGAACTTTTTAAACATCACTGAGGTCCAGTTCAGATGTCAAACTTTTGCCATCAATTTTTTCATCTCATTTACATTGAATTCAGCACAGCAAAAGTTCGATGTCTGAACTGGGCCTGAAGTTATAAAAAGATCTTAGAAGTGAAATAAACTAAATAAAATGTAAAAATTCTAAAACCATTTCAGAATAGTTTGCTGAAATGTTTACCATTTTCTGTAAGCTTGATTGAACTCTAGTCCCATTAGATGGCCAGAAACTGACGTCATAACCATTTGTGCATTCTAGAGAACAACCAAAAGCTTTCAACTAATGATTGAATGGAACACAATTTAAAACCAACTTTATTTATATATATGTAGAGGGTAACAATTAAGTGGTGGAGAGTGATGAACTACCGGTAGAAGCCCTTTTTTTAATGCCTCTAGTTCTAAGGAATGAAACTGCCTTTAGCTTAGTTAACTGGTGTTTCAAATGATGTGGAGTTCTAACCATTTGCAGATGTAATGCACCTGTCAATGTTTAGCCCAAGGGTGGGGAGGGGGACAGGTAGACCCAGGGGGAATTGACATTTCTAGAGATGGCAGATTCAGTTTCCATACCCCCAGGGCTCTAACAAATTTCAAATATCCCCTCCCTTCTAGTCTCTCTTGTTCTCTCAATTGTCAAATTCTCCTCCTTTGGGGGAGAACGTACTTATCAAATGCCCAACCTAAGGAGCAAGATCCTTGGGTTGCCCACCACACCTCCACCCTGGAAATAGACATTGATAGGTGCATAAAACCATGAGGGCAACAACTCAATTATTTGGTCCCACTATAGGGATTGAACCCATGACCTCCCGCAGACGAGGTCTGCAGTACAGACTTCTACTCAACCACCTGAGCCAACTGGATGGGAGTTTATACATTTTAATCAAATCAATAAGAAACAAAATGCACACTTACTGTATTAAGAATATTATATTTAAATTCGTAGATCTTGTTAAATTTTGAAAACCCCTCTCTCTACAAAAAAATGATAATTTATGATAATAACTATGATATTAGCAAAACAAAACTAACAATGCAGTTCAAAAATAGGAAACTTCTTAATGACCTTCCATAGGCCTTTTATGAGATGGACAAACAAGGTGCATTATGGTCTAGCTTTGGTACAAACAACACCATATAAGGCATGATAAACATTAGAGCAGACTTCATATGAAATTTCGTGTGAAAAGGTCCTGGCCCATTCAATGCCGTAAGTATGCCTTGTAGTGACCATAATGTTTTCTAGAATTTTGACATGCCTTGACTGTGTGCGGCAACCTTTACACAGTCGTACGAAATTTGCTCTAGATGTTTGTACTGAATCTAGACCACAATGCACCATGTTCTTTATCTCAGAAAAAGCCCACTGAACTTAACCCTACAATATTAAAAATTTGATAGAAAGCTTGAATACTTCAAAAACGTTTGTCAAACTTCCCTCTTGCAAGACCTGCAAAGTTAAGAATTAACTAATGTACTCACTCTTCTTGCTTGCCCGTGAGACATAATTCTCGCCAGTTCTTTAGCAGCATCATTTTTCTCGGCAACATTAAGGATTCGCATTGTTTTTTGACAATATTTTAACGAGCTCACGGCCAAAGAACATAACTTCATCAAAGTTATGATTCAATTTTCCCGCCAGAAACTCGCATTTCTTCTCTCGCCTTGAAACAAAAACTCTCAATTCTCTGTTCTTTGTAACCAACCATTGCGAGTACTAGTAAAAGAGGTAAGTGCACTCTTCTTTTCGTGTAATTTTGGAGAGGAAAATCGGTAAGAAACAACCGAAAAAACAGCTAAACATTTGAGGAAACTCCTCACTGCCATTACTTGGTACTTTTACATTTAATTTTTATCTTATCTGCAATGCATCTTGGGTAATGATTTCCACGAGGCATTGTGGGTAAAATACAAAATGGCGACCTAGTAACAACAGAAGTCTAAAAACTTTATTTGCTCAAAATGTGATTTATTTTGGTCTTATCAACGTTTATTGTATGGCTAACTTCAAAAGATGTTAATTCAAAGATTAAATAATTGATATGCATACTCAAATGATGACGATTCCGTTTTAGTTGTCCAAAAATGTAGCCATTTTCGTTGTCATGTTTGCCCGCGCTGGACTCAGCACCTCAGCTACAATTGTCAGAAATGCGTCTTTAAATAGCAGCAAAAAAGAAAGACCTAAATCTGATAGAGCTGCTAATACTTCAAGAACAAAACGCACCACGAAGAAACAGGAAAAGTCGAATGAAAAACAAACCGATGAAATAATAGAAGAAGAGTGCTCAGTAACTTCTACACAAATTGTAAGTGAAGTTCGTTATCACTAAACGTCTTCTAAGGGACTGGTCATATAGTAAAGGGTGGGGAATGGGGTTGAAAACAGGGGGTGGTTCACACATTTTTGAACTTCTTGAAAGGGTTGGGCTGTCTATACATAAAACTGTACATTTGAGGCAAGTAATTTGCAATTCCCGTATGGAAACGGGGGGAGGGGTCATCACTTGGTTTGAACCCTCGTCTTATACAGGGCCAACAAAAAAAACAAGCTCCTTCAAATCAAATTTCACCCCCCCAACCCCCATTTACTTTATGACCACTCCCCAAGAAATGTAGAATTTACCAAGTAGTGTACAGTGTGATTGATACACAAGGAACATGAAGCAAATACTGGTCCTCAACTGAGGGGGGGGGGATAGTGCAAATCAAGTTTGTAGGATTTTTTTGGGGGGGAGGAGGTCAAAATGGACCAAACTATTGAAATGTTGGAACTTGAGTACCCCAAAATGCAAACCTTTGGGACCTGGGGGGAGGCAGCGGGTGTAACTGAGGCCAAAGTAGACCAAACTATCCCCAAAATGTAAACCTTTGTGTCTTGTAGGGGGTCCAAATGCACACTATGCACCAATGCTAGGCTACAGCCTTGTAAATAGTGGTGGTAGGGGGTTTGGTCATATAGACCCTTGCAGCTATGACATAATATTTTTAATTTCAAACTTCCTGGGAATAAGATTTTAATTCTATCTTTTCAAGCATTATTATTTATTTTTTATTTTATTTTTTTCTCTACAGCTCAAAAGTGCTCAAGAGAAAGATTACGATAAAGTGTTTGAAATAAATCTTCATGCTCAAAAACTGAAAATGATCCCAGATGTAAAACAGGTTATTTGCCATTGTGTTTAATATTGGTCACATTCCTAATATCTATGTCTACCTTGGACTCCCCAATCAGACTTTTTTTCATGACAAGGAATATACCTCTTGCATGCTCTCACTTGCCCAAAACTACATGTTGAATTGGTGTTTTATATCTTCCACACTAATAAATTAGCTTGTAATACTTTTCTTTCAATTTTCAGTTTACAAAAGTAAGGATATTGGATTTATCTTGTAATGAAATTCCAAATATCAGAGGATTAGAAATGTCTGTTGTAAGTAGATGTAGTATTCTGAAGATCAAAGATTTTGTAATGTCTAGTAACAAATTATAAATCAGAGACAACCAGTTATTTATTTAATAGTATTCTGAACTTTCCATATAATCCTTGAGAGTTCTGGTTAAGTGATTGGATGTGCTAATGATGTTCATGAGAATGATAATGACAATAGATGATAATGATGATGTTGATGATGGTGATAACAATGGGGATGATGATGATGACATTGGTCATGGTGGCGTGTAAGTAGTCATGATTGTGTTGGTGCAGTTATAATTCAATTTTAATTACATCTAAATCAGAAATTGTTAGAATAATATAGTTATGGTTACAGTAATGTAAATTTAAATTTGGCTATCATTCCTACAGGAACTAAAAGAACTAAAGCTTTATTCAAATAAAATAGAAGAAATAACAGGGATAGAAAGGTACATTTCTTGTTGATTACTTAATTAAATATTCATGGATACACAGGATACACAGGAAAATATTTTTGGTTCCCAAATGAGGAACAAATTGGGAAAATGCTACCAAACCTACCAAACCCAGTATTGGGACATAATTTTCTGTAAAAAATGTTCAAGGAATATTGGGATGTTCATGTCCCATTATTGGATTTAGAAGCATTTTCCCAATTTGTTCCCAATTTGGGAAATGAAAAAGTTTTTCCTGTAATATAATGATATATACCACAAGTAGCTTACTGGTATATTATAATACAGCTGAGAATTCATTATCAATTAATAATAATCAACTGTAATTATGTTACACTTTCAGACTTAAGGAACTCCAAGTTCTTCTTTTGCAACATAATCGAATCAAAGCAATAGGTAAAATATTTATAAAGGTCATGTATATAGAGAGTGGTTTTCATACCAGTGACAAAAGAATGTTACTGAATTAAGAACAAATTACTGACTTAGATAATTTGCTGTATCATTTTCCACTCATATGAAATCCACTATAATTGCAGATTTGTCTTCAGCAATTGTTGCAAGTCAAATCTCAGCATGTTTTCCATATTTACATACTGTATAGGTAAAGGTTTGCAAAATGTGAGAAAACTCAAGACTCTAAGACTTGATAGTAACTTGCTGTCAAGTATTGATCACCGACAGATTGGATGCTGTGGTCAGCTCACTGTGCTAGACATTAGTAACAATAAACTCACTGATATATCTGTAAGTACCTTAACATTACAGTCGTACAAACATAGCTGCTAAGAAAACTGTTGTCTTAAGCCCAAAACTGAATTGAATTTAGAAGTGTTGAGTTTTGCAAAGCAAGGAAAACTGAAGGGCTTAGACACACTGCAGGTGCTGCATTAGATTTGGCCCATGAAGAAAGCCCTACCAAACAAAGCAGGTTTGACATGCTTATTCAAAATTAGTGTCATACCAAGCTGATTCAGACATCACTCTTGCTGAAATTAATTTACATGAATGGAGCTGCATCTGGAATGGGCCTTGGGCATCCCAAACAAGCAACTTTTACTCGTGCAGTATGACATGCAGTATGAGCTAACCATGTGGTCAAGGAAGAGCAGTTTTGGTGTATGGACTAACTATGGTTTATGAGACTGCTGACCAACTTTGTTTTTTTTTTATGATATTAAAATATCATTATCCACATTACCTCACAACAACATACATCACATATTTGTTAATGTTGCTGTTAACAGGCCATTAATTCATTATCAACACTTGAGGAACTGGATGCTGCTGCAAACAGACTCACCAAAATACCTGTTATCAGTAGATGTAGACATGTAAGTTATCTATTAGAGCACATTTCATATGACTGTGAAAAAGTCACAGCATGGTCAGTGCCGTAAGCGTGCCTTGCTGTGACCGTGATGTTTTCTAGAATTTCGAAGTTCCTTGCCACTCCTTGACTGTGTTCGTGCCACCGCTTTTTCACAGTCATACAAAATCTGCTCTATGGAAGTAGCCTAGGACTGTCTGTCTGAAGAGGTTCTGAATAAACAAACATAATTATGATTAACTAAACCCAGAACTTTATGTTTTCCATCAGTTACAGGAACTAGATTTGTCAAGAAATCAGATCCATGATCTATCAGGTCTTCAGGGACTTGTGAACCTTAATGTAAGTATTGTTCATCATTCACTTGCTTCAAGTTGACCTCTCTTGGACTCACAGGAGAAAAGATGTAAAAATTGTTGTGCACAGCACACGTAAGATTTCTAAAAATTGGTGGGAAGCAAGTTGGAAAAATCCTTCCTCCAGCACGTAAAATTGCAATCTAAATTTGGGTTGCGTGTGCTTTATCCAGCATGTGTGACAGAACTAAGACAAAACACTTTGTGAAAGTTTAGATACATGTGGATGAGAGGCCAATCTGTAACAAAAAAGTTGTGGATTCAAAAACATCTGAATATGTTTGAACGGGGCCTCATTCTTATCATGTCATTTTTATATCTTATAAAATAATCACAATTAATTTCATTTTCCGTTAGATTCTTCACCTTGAAAACAACCAGCTTACATCATTAAGTTCAGCTGGAAAGCTAAGGTACTATCACTTAATTATTTGTTTGTGACTGAAATCTGACTAAACTGATTATAAATTATTCTCATGCATAGCTGTTAAAGTCAGTCCAGTGGTGGATCCAGGAGTTTTTCAAACAGGGGGTTGTATGATGCCTTTGCCTGAACCTCATTCCTATGAATCATTGTATTTAAGAAAAAATCCAAATTCTCATGGGGGGGTTGCAACCCCCTCAACCCTCCCCCTGGATCCACCCCTGCAGTCTGTCCTCATCCCCATTACCTGTGTTCTTTATGCTTTGACTTTTAGAAATTTGCAAGAGCTGTATGTTTCACACAACAGAATAATGTCTGTAAAGGTAAATAAACACTAGGTTAAAATGTCTTAAAAATTGGCTTTGGCTTCCACACCTTGTCATTACCTTGAATATTAGTTTTCTCCTTATTGGCGTATCAAAAGATACAATAATATGAACATGAGTCAAGTAAACAATTTTATTATCTTATCCCAGAGAGATGTAGGGGAGTACAGTTGAGCACTGACTGCTTTGTTGTTTGCTTGTTTTCTCCATTCTTGACAGGACATTAATCAGCAGTTTCCTTGTCTAGAAGTCTTCAACATTTGTCATAATTCAATAAAGTCTCTGGAAGAGTTTGTAAGTTTTGTGAAGCTTACACTCTTGCACTAAACTCGTTTGTTTTGAATTGACAGCTGGTTCTTCTTCTTTTTCTATTTTTGGTTTCAAATGAAAGCAGGACAAGAAAGAATAAAAAGAAAGGGAAATAGAAATGAAAGAAAAAGGGAAAAGAAGGGGGAAAGGAAGGATAAGAAGGAAAGAAGAAAAGATAAGGAAAAATGAAAGGAAAGGAAAGTTTGATACAAAAACGTTCATCCAGTCTCGTGTTGATCTGTTGCTATATTCCATTCTTACAGTCACATCTGTCTTGTTCAAGCCTGGTTGAGCTGTTTGTTATAGGTAAGTTCCCAAAGGCAGGAACATGGAATCTACAAAGAATAAACAATATATGTTTTCATACTTGTGCCCTTATTAATAGAACACGTGAGATACAATATTGTCCACCTATAATACCACTGCATGCGACGTTTTGCATTTGCATTTGCATCGTTGTGGTGCGCGCAAAGGTGCACCGTGTGCTTGGACCTTAACTTCTTTTTGTCTAATTAGGGAACCCATGCATTACAATGGAAGAAATTGGGTAGGTATAGATTCTAAAAATAAACTATATTCAAGAGTAGGAGGGTAATAATTGTGTAGGGCAAAAAGTAGTTCATGTTTGAACATAAAGATATGCAGTAAGGTCGTGACGTAACGTGACGTGACGAGTTGAGTTGTGTCCAGGAATTGACGGGCAATCTCTCAGTCATCTGTGCACAATTCGCCTTTTCCAAATCGAGCGGAGGACTGGGTTCTAGTCGAGTTCGCAAAGCATCTGTGGATTATTGGAAGGGCACCTAAAAAATTGCGTCTGCACCAAATTCAGAGTGTTTAAACATGTCCAAAGAAAGCAATATTCTAAAGGAAGAAGACATTCCAGGAGCAAAAATTACTACATAATCAATAAAACAGTGGAGTGTGGTTCAGTTGAGGAGATGGCTACTGTGCAGAGGAGCAAAAAGGCTGTCTTGATTGCCACAGGTAAAACCAGACGCGAAAGAAAAGAAGAAGAAGAAGAAGAAGAAGAAGGAGAAAGAAAAAGGAAGAAAAGAGAAAATGAAATGTAAGAAAAATGAAGAAATGTAAATGTGACCCTTTCGGGATTCGAACCCGGGTCTGCCACAGTAATTTATGCAAAAATACTGTGAACACACTAACCATACCCCCGAGACATTCCCTTGAAAGCTGAGGCGCAGTATGG